>WYDI02040809.1:0-13570 GCA_009867235.2 Psittacus erithacus
CAGGTTGTGGGGGGAAAACAAGCAGGCTACATGCTTTGTCTAATTTACGACTAAGCTTAAACCACAACAAATATGTATCTGTCCTTTATGACATGCAGTTTAGAGCTTGATTTTTCTGCTATTTAGCCCCTTTATGACACATGAAAACCATGGTGAACTAAGTGTGTTTAAAGGACCCACTCCTATAAACACAGCTGATACAAATTTTGTAATTGCGATTAAGAACTCCAGACCAAGAAACCTTTTTCGTCATTGCAGAAATGGTAAATGCATTCAAAAAAGATACTGCAAATTTACTTAAACTCCTTTAACTCTGTTTTCAAAGATAGTGTGTAAGATCAAGGCTGACATTTACAGCTAGCTCATCTGCCATGCAAAAACCCATGATGTTGGATTACAAAAGTGAACATACACAGAAAAAAAGAAAACAGAATGAAAAAGCAAGGCAGCTTTAGAAGTAGCATGCAAAATATTACTTTCTGAAAACAATTATAGAAATTTTATGAAAGGTAACTATGAATCAGAAAGCACAGAAAGTACAATCTGACGTACTTTTCTGAAAAGGCTATGAAATACCATCTGAAGGTATGATGAAAGAAACACTGAAAAGAATATCACAAGAAGAGAGATCAAATTCTGTGTTTATTAGCCACAATTCTCACAGAAAGAAAAGAAAAAGGGAAAGAGAAAAACTTAAGATTTTATCCATAGCAGAAACACCAGGCAAGAATTGGAAACTGAAGAATGCATTATTAAAAGGGAAAATAAATGAACTCTATGTGTATTATATGTCTCTCTTCTTTTAATATCCTTTTCTCCCTTTGTTCTTCAGAACCTTTCTGCAACTTACATGCTGCTACCTCCTTAAAAGTTTCACGCAGCTGCTCCTAAAGAACTGACATAATATTCAATTACAAGGATTGTCGAAGGAAGATTAAGCCAAATTGTTTAACATTCTAAGTTTAAGAGAAAAAAATTAAAATGTATCTTGTGCCAGAGGTATGCTATTTTCCAAATGATGCATGAAAAACATCTGTCAGTGTAGTTGAAAAGTGAGGCTGTGGACAACAAGTACTGAATCACAAACAGAAAATTTGCCTGTGGCTCCCTGTATAAAGAGATAAGTTGAGCAATCTCACTAACCCAGCTCTTTTTACAGCTATGGCTCACAGGACCCACATGGATGTTTCTTCACACATTATTGCCCCAGAAAACTCATACTTTTCATTCATGGGTTCCTCTGTAGAAACATAACTACACATTCCTGCAGCTCTCAGATTTTGCTCTAAAGCACATCATGTCCCATATTTCCTTGAGTTCTTAATAGCCATATAACACATAACTTCATTGGACATGTATGACCACATTCATGCACTCTCTCATCAATCAGTTTCACCTTTCATAAAAATATTAACCTTAGAATACAAAACTTTCCACATAACAGAACTGTGAGCCATCAAATCTATATTTATGCCCAACCTCACACCTTGATGCACTAAATCTGTTAACCAATATCAGGATATATACCTTGTCCTGAAGCACACCAGACTTGTGCGGACCATGTTTGGGAGACAATTAGCAAAGCTAACATTTTCACACAGAGTTTAAATGTTAACAAGTAGATTGCCTCCCGCCCCCCAAAAAAACAACCAACCAACCAACCAAAGAAACAAAATTTATCATCTGCAAATGCAGGATTTAAATAATAAACCCATTCAACTGAATGACTGAATTCTGGGCAGTTTCAGTGGGAGTGCTCCAAACTGATATCTGTTAAAGGTTACCAGAGTTTCCTGTTTCAGGGAGAAGATTGGTTAGCAGCAGCTGCAGATGAAGGGCAGATAGATTTGAAACACTGATTAAAATAGATTCTACAGCCTTCCTCTCTGTCATTTGGAAAGGAAATGTTACATGATCCCTCTAAAATAGCCTGTTATTGTACTGTGCAATTAAGATTTTGGCCTTATTCTGCTCTACTTGAAGTCAGGGGCCTCAGGAGTCACATTAACCTAACTCTTCCCAAAACTTCAGACCAAATAGAGTCTGCTTTGCCCCAAAGCTGCCTAATTCCATTAAAAGAATTGGAATCCCAATGATCTTTGCTTCTTGCCTCCACAAAAGAGATGACTTAGCCTTAAACATCCTGAGTTTTATAAAATGGATTGCCTGTTTTACCAGATGAGCACTGCTTGTTAACCTAGCCAAACACACTCAAGAGGGATATTACCAGTGTCTCTAAACACAGTGGTGGTGCAGGTATAAGTAAAGGAAAACACTATATAACCTAAAGAATTACACTGGCTTAAGAAATTAAACAAGCTGGAAAAGGTAACTGAAACAAGTTCTAATTCAGAAAATACAGGCAAATAAACCAATGGATTTTAAATGGCAAATTTATGAATCTGATTATAGGAATCTGTTGCCTAGAAAATATAAAATTAACTTCAGTAGCCTAGCAACATTCCCTTGTACTTTCATGTCCAATATTTTTATTTTCTTAAAAAGAATTTTTTATTGATTATTAATTAAATGTTGGCATATCCATATGTGCAACATCCAAATGAATACCCAGCTCTGTTAGACTCCTTGTTTGAAGAACATCAGCATAAGAGAATTATATAAACATTATAGGTGAAAAAATTGCAATAGGTTTTGAGTTTATGAAGGAATTGTCGGTACTTCAAGATCATGCCCATAACAGAGACTCTATATCATTTCTCAGAAGCAGCAAGTCAGCTGATGAAATAGCATTACTAGTATTTGACCCTCTTCTTGCAATTCATCTGCCATGAAATCAGTATCCTCTGATTTACGGTGATACTTAATAACTGTATTATACACATTGACCTACTTGCTCTGTCACAAAGCAGCAAAATTGGATTATCTGCAATGGATACTTTGGGAAACACAGGCAGGTAGTTGTAGGAAAATAACCGAGGTTGGGGAAAAATGGAGAAATTTGGTTTCACAAAGCTCAGCTCAGATACCGTAACATCAGAGCAGCTGTAAGAGGAACAGAGTGCCCTTGGAACAGATAAGGCCTGTGCAACATCTTTGAAATGGGGAGTAGAGTGGTGCGGAGGTACCACGGCTCATCCCTGTTATCATGGACAAAGAGATAACTGCCTGGTTGCTGTCAAGAAAGATGGATCGCAGGTGCTGCCTCAGCAGTGATGGTGAGAACCTGTCCTGTAGCTGAACTTTTCTTCATTATAATACTAAAACACACACCCACCTCAACAGAGACCCCCGCTCAAGCTGCGACCACTCCTCACTGAGCTTGTGCCCTGAAATTCTTTTAGCCTGTACCTTTAAATCAAAGCAAGGAAAATTCTCACCAATCCTGACAAAGGTATGAAAGGAATTTATGACTAGAGTAACTCAAGCTCCACCTGAGAGTAAAGAAATAGCATAAATCGGCAAAAGAGAAGGGGGATTTTCGTGAGAAGTCCTCCATCGAAACTCTGGGATCAGTCGACGGGCTAGATCTCTCTTCTCCCCCCCCCATAAGGACGCCTATTGGGTAAGGGCTCTGTGTTATGCGCATTTATTTACTAATATCTTGCTAGCTATTAATATTATCACTGATCAGTTTTGATTGTATGTTATTGTAACCCAAATCTGTTTTCATAGTCAGTCACTATCAATGACTATCTTGAATCTGTATCCTGTCATGAGTAATACATAAATCTAAGGGATTTGGCCTAGCATGCTGCTCATGGATTCCTGACAGGTCAAACGAGCAACCTCTGACTGTGAGCTGCCCAAGGAGGGGTAGACGTGTCGGATACAAGGGTCTTCTCCTTCTTGGGAAGCAAGTAGACTATTTGGCTTGACATACTGCTCGTGGGGTTCCTGATAGGTTAAACGAGCACCCTCCGACTCCATGAGCTGCCCCAGGTGGGATAAGCGGGTCGGATACAAGGGTCTCGTCCTTCCTGGGAAGTGGGTGGACTGGTCTCCCTAACCTCTATTGGCCTGGTGCTGCTCGTAGGGTCCCTGAATAGGTTAGGTGAACACCCTCTGACTCTGTGAGCTGCCAGAGTGGGGGTAGGTGGGTTGGATACAAGGGTCTCATTTTTCTTGGGAAGCAGGTAGACTACCTGGTGCCATAATGTGACAGTAGTTAACCCCCTAAAGAAGCATATGTACATACAGGTCTTAATATTTGTGAGGGTCAAGTTGATTAATTCCGCTTTGGGGAATTATTAATTAATTAATTAATAATTAATTAATTCCCTTTGGGGGATTATTGAATTATTTGTGTTTTTTTTTCTGCTAGGACTTCCTATTGCATAAAGCACCATGTACTTACAGCCCTTATAAAATTACATACATATTATTACCTAAATACATATTATATATATAGTATATACATATATACATACACATATATATATATAACATTTGTAAATCTATAGGTTAATCCTAGGTTATAACTTGGGGTTAGAATAAATCTGAACATCTTCTAGGAGTATTGTAGGCTGTGGAGTGGGAAAGGGAGTAGGCAACTGCTCTATGATTATGCTGACTCAGAACTCATGCCCGTAGGTATCGTTTCTCAGAATCAAGAAAGTTTTTTCCCCAAAATAAATGGCCACCTACAATATGGCCTCCTGTATGAAGGTGAATAAATAAATAAATAAAAAGAAAAGAAAAAAAAAGGGACAAATCTGAACCTTAGACCTTAGGCAGATGTTGCAACTTAGCTCCAAGTTATTTTCTTCTGTAGCCATTGTCATTCACAGTGCAAGCAAAGCCGAGATTCTGAAAAATAATGTTAAGCTCACCCTGAAAGAAAAAAATCTGTTTATTATTTACAGAGTATTAAGCTAAAACAATATTTGGGTTGATAAATACAGGGTTAATGGGTATGAAGTCTTCCACACATCAAAGTATGAAGCTTTAAGAATGTAAGAAAACTGTCCTCAAAATAGAAGTATGCTGATGGCCTGAATAAGGGAGAGGAAGAAAAAACATAGTAGAAAGTCATATATCACAGATATCTGCAGTCTTTATATTTGAATCATTGTCATGATTCACTCTCAGCTGCAGAAGAGAAAACATGGTAGCTGTACGGTAGTTACCATTAAATTCTTCTCATCGAGAAGAAATTTAATGTCATTTAAAACTGATTGAAAATCTTCAGTCTAAAAGAATTTCTATCTAGGCATCCTGAATTCTTATTGGTTTACCTTTATATTTTGTTTATTCATTTGACTGAGATCTGGAGGTTTACTCATGTTTTTTAAAAAACTTTTTCTTTCTCTGTACACTCAGAAGGGTATCTTTCAAATCACGGGATAGGTACAGTTTCAATGCTAAATGTATTTTCTTTTTGCAAAATAAATATTAATTAACAATTTATTCTGTTCATAGAACTGAAATTAATATCTGCTTCTAGACTTACTTGAAAATAATAATTGATATCCTTTGATAGTGTTAAGCAATGTCTTAATACATTCCAAGAGACTTCACAGATGAAAACATTTACTTGTCCGGATAAGAATAAATAAACAGACTGACACTGTTTATTCAAGATGCACCATTTTATAACATTTTTGGTGAGAAGAAAGCAATTACACTGAAGAGAATAGCAGAATGGAACACTGAGTTAGAATCTTAAAAGTATTGTATGTATGCAGCAAAACCTGATAGTTAAATAGTAATTCGAATGTCATGTCTTAATGTCATAACCCCCATTTATAAATCTATGACAACAAGAACTTATTTTTAAAAATTAATATCTTATATAGAAAAAAAATAAGATTGAAGGAAAATAGAAGGTTATGCTCATGTAGTTATTGTACAAATGCTCTTGGTTTCAAAGTTTAAAATGCTCTCTAGCCATAAACCAAAGATCTCAGAAAACTTTTTTTATCTAAAAATAAAACATTTTCCAAACTTTTTAAAAGGAAACAAAGAAGGAAGGATAAAAAGCTGTCTGGTCCATGGGTCCAAATTAAAGTAATTTTGTAGACCTTAACTTTTCGTGTTATGAAATGCATAGTTTTCTTTTTCTTTTCATGCTGAAATGCAATCTTAATTTTGAATTTCCAATACATATAGAAGCATGCATATGGATACATACATAGTTCAATATACATGCACATATATCTTCCTTACTGTAAATTAAATATTTTCTTCCTTTCCATTTTATCTTTGAATTAGTATTGGTACATTTTTGGGTAACAAAACATTATGAATTAAAAATTACTATGGAGTGTGAAATATTAGTTGATTATGTTTATTCGTACATTTTCATCCTCAAATTGAGACAATTAGATAATCTTTTATGTGCATATTAACTTTGATTGAAACAAGCCTGTTCATTCCTAAGTGACTGATGGGGGACTGACAGTATGATAAAAAAACCTCATTTCCACAAGAAACTACAGTAAAAAACTTCTATGAGCTTGCCAAACATACAACATAAAATTGATCCCCAAATCTGAAAATATGTATTTTAATAAAGACCAGATAGTGTTTGAACTGCCTTCTGATTTTGAGACTTCTGTCTCACTCCGAATGTATCTAAGTGAAAAGCAAATTTAGGATGAGCAGACTGACACTGTGTTCACAGAGAAGAGGGGGTAGGAAAACTCTTTTTCATTCTTTTTTCTCATTTCATCCCAAACCTCTTGAGGAGAGGGATGGGACAGAAGAGCTTTGCCTGCTTACTGCAGCAGCTCTCATTAAATGCTTCTCTTGAGAAAGCTGGAAAAAGGCAGGTAAGCAATCAAAGGCACCAGGCAGAGCTATTGCTTTCCTTTTGTCAAGGGCCTGCTTCTTTGGGGTAGTTCCTGCAGAAACTGGGGTGCATTTGAGGCAGACAATCTGGGTGAAGACTGGGACTGGTGTTTGTCGGCCTGTCTCTTAATAGCTACAACACCTAGAGATGTTCAAAAACCATGTTCACAAGACCCTTAGTGACATAGTTTAGTGGTGGATTTGGCGGTGCTAGGGTAATGGTTGGACTTGATGATCTTGAAGGTATTTTCCAACCTAGATTATTCTATGATTCTATGATTATCTAAACCAATACATAATCTAATTATCTACCTATTGAATATGCCATGCATAGCATTTGCATATGTGTGTATTACACAGTACAGAGCTATGTGCAGAAGGATATGAACTAGTTCTAGTTTTTAAAGCAATATCATTCTCTTCTCCAGGCTGAATAGACCCTATTTTCTCAGCCTGTCTTCGTAAGGGAGGTGCTGCAGCCCCCTCATCATCGTGGCCCTCCTCTGGACTTGCTTCAGCAGCTCTATGTCCTTCTTATGTTGGGGACATCATAACTGCACACAGTACTCCAAGTGGGATCTCATGAGAGCAGAATCAAGGGGCAGGATCACCTTCTTAGACCTGCTGGTCATGCTTTTTTTGGTGCTGCTCAGCATAGGGCTGTTTTCTTGGCTGCAAGCACATGCTGAAACTGGCTCATGTTCAGTTTCTCATTTACAGATACCCTCAAGTCCTTCTTTGGAAGATGAACTGTTCCCTTTAGTTTTTTTGTGTTTTACAAATTTTATTATACAACATGATTTTCCTACTGTACCCTGTTTCCAACATCTAAAAAGACAAAGTAGGCTAACACTGCCAAATTTATGTTGCACCTTAGTTCCATTCTTAAATAAGTTTTAGTCTAGAGTAATGACTTGTACTGGAAACTAAAACATGCCTAGTTTAAGTAAGATTTTAGTGGGGCTAAGTCCCTGATATCTCTTCAGTATGTCTCTATTTTCTGTGTTAGAGAGGAAACATACATTTCCATATATGTTTTCATAGCAGGTGATGTGAGAAAGTTATTGCAATTAACATAGCACAATGGCTTCTCTCCATCAAAGAAAAGCTCAGAACAGGATGGAGGATAGAAGGAGATGGAGAGTCAATGAATATTTCTACTATGAAAGACAAATGGGAGAAACTTCAGAGACAAGGAAAAAAGCACAGGTACAACTATATTTTACACACAGTATCTAGAGTTGATAATTCAGAAAATCAGAATTGGAGAGGTGGTTGATTGCTTTAGGTTTTTTTCCTCCCTCAGCACTGACAGCATTTCTTTGAGAGCAATCCAGTAGCAGCTGGTTTGGGTTAATATATGTTCATTTAATAAGATAATTACTTCTTTATTTGACTTCAGAAATTTAAAATAAAATCAATAAGATTTTAATCAAGACAAAAAAAATCTTATTCAGCTACTGTAAATCAGATTAATATAAACATTTTAAAAGATGAGTTATCTGAATAACACTGAAGGTGTTTTTTAATACATCCTCTTTTCATTTTTATGGCTTCTGAAGTCAAAACATATTTCTTAAGTGCATTAATGTTCCTGCTGCAAGAAAGAGAAATACTTTTTAAGAGGTTGTCCCCAGACAAAGACTAAGATAAACTTGGATTTATTGTTTTCTGTCCTGAGCAGAGTCAACTATTGCTGTTGTTGGTTCTTTTTTTTTTTTTTTTCTGCATTAATTCATGAGGAATGAAATGAAAAGAAGCTAAATCTTAGGTATACACCTGTCATAAGGTTAATATTTTCCTAAAATTATAAACTTTCCTATAGGTTTGAGAAGACAGCAGAGTAACTTGTATTTATGCAGCTGACCACATCCAAGTGGACATGTTTCATACTAAACTTGTATTCCCCAGGACAAGAAAACGCACGACTGGAGCACCAAGGAGATGTTTTACAGCTCCTCAAGCTGTATTTGTCAGAAAGACCTCGAAACAAAGGAATAAGTGAAGAAAAGTTAAATAGAAAACTCATTGGGGAAGAAATGAATGTAAATTTTATATGCATCTTGATTTGGAGCATCCTGGCAAGATAATATGCAGCATTTCTCTGAGAGCTCAGAAGTGTGCTGAGTGCATATGTAAAGGAATAAAAAGGCTAAAGCTTTTTTTGCATAATTTTTGTAGTACACTGGTGACAAATGCGAAGAATGCTAATTTCTCAGTAGAAAGCAGTATTTTGTGAAAGATGGTAAATACAATACAGGAAGTTTTTTCTGGCCATTTTCAAAGACCACACACCAAGACAGCAGGAAATTCTGGTAGGTTTCTTTGAATGAATATATATCTCCTTCAGCTTTTTTTTCCTTACAGAGCTGGGAGGAGACAGAACATGTACAAGAAATGTTTCTCAAAACAAGATCTGATCAAGGTATTTGGATCAAATTATTGTCCAAACCATTCAATTTGCGTAACCAACATTTATTAACATGGCACCAATCATATCAAATCTGTAGAAACGATAAACACTTCTTAAAAATTGGTCCGAATGCTGCTTTCTAAACATTGTCTTTAAATATTTTTGAGGTTTCTTTTCCAAAAATTTTTTTTTCAAACATGTCAGTACGAACTTGCCAAGACGCTCTCTACAAGACCACACCGTAAAAATGAATTTTAATCTATAAAAATCTAGAGCTAAAAAACCAAATAGTTAAACCAACTGGATTTGGTTTCTACCACAATATACTAAATTTCATTATGATGAATTGAAGAACACAGAGGGCATGTACTGCATTAAGAAATAAAGCTAACTTCTGTGAGTTGCAACTATTTCATTCCAACACATTTACTTGATTTTGCTGCAATTTTTTAATGTTGGCTAGGTTAGGTATTTTTTAATATGTATATTTGTCAGGCTAGCCAGTATTCAGTGAAATCTGTATTTTATGAATGGGAAAGGAACTATGAAGAGAAATAAAGGCTGTATGCAGTTCATTTAGAGCCATAATTTGGTGTGAAACATTCATTGTATAGAATCCTTATTTCTAGCATCACAATATCAGTGCAAGAAAACAAAATTTGAGGCCTAATTTATTGCTGTTGACTTCGCTATTTGCATGGATTCGCTGCCATAGTCACCAGCTACAGAAACTTTACTCAGGTGCTTTGCGCCATTTCAACCTAGCCCACTTGAAAAATGAGATATCAGAAAAATTTAACTTAGTTTTAAATACCTTTTTAGGCCTTTTAAAGACTCAGTTGAATGAACAGTCAATCTAAATTAAACTTTAAGTGTACTGCATCAGACATATTCATAGGGTATGAATCATTATAGATATTTATGTCTTCAGCAGACACACTGATGTGAACAGTTATCACCATCTCCAGTATAAATACTGTTCTGAAAATTAAAGTGATTTTCTCTAACTGATTTTTGGAAGTGTTTTATGGGTATGTTGATCTCAAGAAAACTTGGTGCTAAACTGCCAGCCAAAAATTTCAACAAACATTCACATAGAGTGATGTTTTGGGGTTTTGTTGGAATCATTAGAAATCATGAGAAAGGCCATATACAAAAAAACCCAACAGTCTGGTTAGTGTTTATCATTTCCATTTATCTCTTTTTCCATGTCACTGTGTGTTCTTGCACTCATGCCCATGCAGTAAGCAGAAATAACACAGCTTGCTTGCCATAGTGCCTGCTATCTGTTGTCATACTCCACATTGTTGGCTTATATTGAGTAATATTTCTCTCTCCTTCCTTTACCTGTTACAAACTTTCTTCATTGGGATTTTCTGCCCTATATCAAAACAAAGGAATCTTCACAGCAAGACCTTATGTTTAGGACTAGCTTCATTCAGGTAATATTTGGCATGGATAAGCAAGTTACTCTCACTCCTTCATACTCAGTGAAATAAGATGAACTGCAGCATATGCTACTTTAAAAAGATGGATTAGAAAAAAGGCAGGGTTTTTTCTCCAGATAGCTGCAGATAGTGTCAACTAGAACTATCTCAACTCTTGATCTAAGAACATAATCCAATACCAATTTGCCATCAGGAATGTGTAAAAGTTATGCATTCCTTTGCATTTTTCCATTGTTGGTACCAGTTAAGGCTGCAGCTGTAGCTATACAGCTGTGCAGCTCTGTCTTCACATCATAGTTTTATTCAACCCGCACAGGAAGTGGATGTGTATCTACATCTTTACTGAGGGTTCAAACACAAGCATATGACTGCACATACCTGATGGCAAAAATAAGCTCTAGTCGTTTCAAAGGTAACTGTAATAACCATTCATCATTTTGGGGATGCTTTTTTGCCTTGTTCATCAAATTTACGTTCAAGTTGTAACATAGCAAATACCAACATATTTTTTCATTAAATCCAATATGCATGCTACATAAATGAAATATTATGTACCTAGGGAACCTAGCTGAAATTCAGTCTTATATACCCAAGACTTCATCAATGATTAATGTAATTGGTAAGAAAAGCAAATAATAAATGAATATTTTCTCTCTCCAATATTGGGCATTCAGAGAGCTGCATACAAGCTACATTCAATAACAAGTGCTATGTGAACAAGTTTAGTAAGTACCTGTCCTGGGTTCAGCAGTAGCAGTCATTTTTCTCCTTCTTAGTAGCTGGTGCAGTGCTGTGTTTTTCACTTTCAAGCTGGGAACAGCGCTGATAACACCAATGTTTTTGGTTGCTGCTCAGTAGTGTTTACTCTGACCAAGGAATTTCCGAGTCTCATGCTCTGCCAGGGAGGAGGGGAAACTGGGAGGAAGCAGAGACAGAACACGTGACTCAAACTAACCAAAGAGGTATTCCATACCACAGCATGTCATGCCCACTATATAAACAGGGCAGCAACCTGGAAGGGCTAGATCACTGCTCAGGTCAGGCTGGCTATCGGTCGGCGGGTGGTATGCAGTTGTATTCCCTTCTCTTGTTATTTTCCTTACCATTATTATTATTGGTGGTAGCAGCAGTGGTTTGTTTTACCTTAGCTACTGGACTGTTCTTATCTCAACCTATGGGAATTACATTCTTTTGATTCTCCTCCACATCCCTCTGGGAGCAGGGGGGGAGGAAGGGGGGGGAGTGAGTGAGGGCTGCGTGGCTGATTTGCCAACTAGGTTTAAACCACAACAGTACCTTAACATTAGATATTATTTAATTGGCAACTCATGGAAGTATATCAGTGTATGTATATTGGTGTATACATGTGTACATATGTGTGTATCTATGTACACATACAAAACACCCACAAAACAAAAAAAATACTCTTGCCTTATTCACTCTTCCTTCCTACCACTTCTTTTCCTATGAAAACATATTTTAATGTATATTACAGTAAAAATGATTTCACATGCAGAAATACTGGTGCAATTTTCTTGTTTTGTCTCTGAAACTAATATTACATTATTATCTCCTGGATATGACTCAGTTTTACATATAGCTCAACATGAAGGTGTCCCATTCTTCCTATTCCCATTGATATCCACCAGTATGGCAAAATAGGGCTGCTGCACATAAAGAAGTGCAGTAAGAGAACACATCTTCGCTGGCTGTTCAGTTATGCAGAATATAAAAGACCAGCCTTTCTGTTTCTAGAAACTCCTCAATAGTTATAGTTAACCAAATCACTTTTACAGTACTCCAGTTCATTGGATCCATTTACTATGTGTACATTATTCTCATTTGCCTTTAGAGAATGTGTGTTGAATTCTAAACACACTGCTGAATTTCCCCGCTAGAATGACTGTGCATGGTAATGGTTTCTGAACGCACATATTAGCCAAGATTTACTTTTGTATTCATTTTTCACTCCTTTCCTTCCCCTTCCCCCCCTGCAAAATACTGTTTGCACAGACTGCTAACTCTACTCTGCACTGAGTATTGTTATGGCTCAGAGTAGTGGGTGTCAGGCTGGCATTTTTCCTTCATCATATAATTTGTTTTCTTGCCATTAAGGTTATAAGCAAGGGATACAAATTATCTGATGTAAAATTACTAGCTGAAGAAAGATAGATGTCATACAAATATTAAACCATCTATCTTATTTGCATATTGGCAGATAACCTGCTTGAGCCATCTCAATTAGTTTTAAATAGTTCAATGTATAAGGGAAGCAGCAAAGCATATCATGATGAAACAAGGATCCTGAGGGTTTCTACATCATTACATTTCAATTTTGGTTGGAGGAAAGCAAATGAAACCTGAATTAAGCTCTTCTACAAACTTGTAAGTTGGTAGAACTTTTTCAAATCTTCATTGCATTTTAATGATCAGTCATATTTCCAAGCAGTATATAGCAATAACTTCAGTCTAGATACATTAACTCAGAAAAATATTTTATGAATGAATTTAAAAGAAGTCTACAGGCTTTCAGACTTTTTAGCAAACAATTTTTTTCCTTTTCAGTTTAACATATTTAATTTTTCAGGGTTTGTTCCATTCAATTTCCTCCTGTATGCGTCTAGAAAAAGTATAGCCTTGCATGTATGCTACACTTGGTACTCTTAAATGTCAGACACAAATGAAGGCAGCAGTTGTCAATACAAACTTTTTCTGGAGTCTAATATAAACAAATATGAATAAGGTTGCACTCTGAAATGGCTAAACAATGCTTTTACTTTTTTACATAAAAAAGTTCTAAGTGAATGAATGATTTACATTAAAGCCCAAATACTTAAAAACTAGAAAAATAGAATACAAAATAGATATGGCTGATATATATACAATTAATATATGAAATGAAATATATATGAAAAATAAAATGAAAAATTAAATGAAATCTAAATGAAAAATTAAATAT
>WYDI02040809.1:13670-27690 GCA_009867235.2 Psittacus erithacus
ATATAACAGAAAATATTATTTATTTATTTATTTATTTTTATTATTTTTACCTATATAATTAGGGAGAAAATACAAAACCAATAAAGCAATTACTCAGATCAGAAAAAAATATAACAAAATTTAATAGATTTGTTATTCACTATACATATTATTTGGGCCTTCATTTTCTCTATTTAACCACTTAGGTGTAGACAATCTAAGTTATCTAAAGAACTGGCTGGATGGCTGCATGCAGAGAGCTGTGGTCAATGGCTCAGTGTCCAACTGGAGACCGGTGGTCTCCAGTTTGAAGGACATACCAGGTGGTGTCCTTCAAAGGTCAGTGTTGGGACAGATTCTGTTTAACATCTTTGTTGGTGACATGGACAGTGGAATTTAGCGCACCCCAACAAATTTGCCAATGACACCAAGCTGGGCTGTTCAGTTGAAACATTGGAGGGAAGGGATGCCATCCAGAGGGACCTTGACATGCTTGAGAGATGGGCCTGCGCACATAGCGAAGTGCAAGGTCCTGCACCTGGGTCTGGGCAATCCCAGGCACAGATACAGGTTGGGTGGAGAAGAGATCCAAAGAAGCCCTGAGGAGAAGGACTTGGAGGTGTTGGTTGATAAGAAACTTAACATGAGCCAGAGAACTGCCTGTCCCTTTCCATTACCCACATCCAGCAGGCTAATGAATATTGTGTAAGCTGAACCTTCTAAATACCTACAGGGTAGAAGGGAATGACCTGCATGTGTTCAGTTTCAACCACAGAAACATCTCTCCAGCTGAGTCTGTTGTTCACTATATGTTGGCAGCGCTGAGAAGCCTTTAGCTCATTTTGTAATGAGACGATGAGATTTCATTAGTAGAGGAAGGAAATAAACTCTCCTTACCTCAGAAAGCATTTCTTGTTGGAGCAAATGTTGGGACACTAGAAAATTGTATTTTGTCTCAATGGACTGTTGTGTGTCTGGAGAAGTTGTCTTATTTCTACATTCATCAACAATTTGTTTTCTTTTTTATCTACGTTACCTGCAAAATATATGGCTTACCATACCAGACACCACAGGAACTGTTTTATGTCCAGCAGCTATCTATCAATACAGCTGCATACCAAGGATAAATACAATGCACAGGTAATAGCTGCTATAATCTTTAAAAAGAGAAGCTTCTATACGAGACAAGCTTAACACAGCTCCATCTGGTACCTCTGCTCACTGTTGATCAGCTGGCAGGGCAATCAGAGCTGGCTGGAAGGGCTGGATCATCTAAGGAGATTGTTTAGCATGAATTATAAATTTGGCTACCTACAAGTTCACACCCTGGGAGGTCCTCTCAGGATGATTATTGCCCTTAGCAGTTGGCCACCTCCTTAGTCCCAGAATGACTTCATTTCATTATTAAAGAAAATTAAGAGATGGAAGCTAATATTGGGTGTTGGGCAATCCACTAAACAGTGCAATAAGGTCTTATTGAAGGGAGGGCTGGATGCCAAGACTAGACCAGAATTCAATTTGAGCACATTAGCTACAGTTTCCCTGGCAAGAGAGAAGTATGCAGAGCATGCAGAAAGGAAGAATATAACCTCGGGAAGATGTTTCTTTATCCAGTAGCAATAAATATCTGTGCATATGGCAGCAGAAAAAAAGGCAAGAGACATTCTTGAAGTAAAAACATAGGAAATGTTCATGATGAAGGTAGGTGCTGCCACACACTATTTTAATTAGATGGGGTTTAATACACGGTGCCAACAGTGGGAAAAGTGTCAGTAGGTACAGGTAGAGTCCTGGAATATTTTATTGCCCAGCTGAGGATCAAAATCTGTCAACACAGAGATTTCCCCTTACAAAGCACAGGCAAAGGAAAAACTGCTACTGCCTGGTGGTTTTCAGTAAAAATTTGAAATTTAACAGATAGCAACTGTTGTCATGAGTGTGGAGAATAATCTTACTCAGCTTTCTTAGCAATGTAAAAATAAAACTAAAATAGTGTAAAAATTAAAAAAAAAATAACAAGAAAAAAATATGTACAAAGCCAGCTAAGGAATGAGGTGAATCCTAATATCAGAAAGCACCAAGGTGCAGGCTGGCATTAGTTTATCTCAACTTTTTCGTGATGTGAAGGCCTTCTTTCTGGGATTTTTATCATCATCTGTTATAACTAACAATTTATGTCATACAGGCCCTCAGTTCTGTTTATTAAATTCTTAAGTTTTCACAGCAAAATTTAACACTTAACCTTGTATGTTGAGCATCCATCTTATTCTCATATCCTGGAACATGACTGATCAGAAACAATAAAAGGAAGAATGGGATAGCTTTGTTAACACATAACAGAACAATATGTGATTTTTATAATACTTATGTGTAAAAATTATGTTTAAAAATTATGTTTATTACAAAATTAAATTTCAAAGCAGCTGAATATAAAATTATATAATTAAAAAAATGCTTTTCTATTTCCTTTGTAAAGATAAATATATATAGGAAACATACTTAAGAAACTAAATAATTCATTTTCTGCATTAACATTGCCAAAATATAAGAGATAGAAACAGAAAAGGACTGTCCATATTTAATAAGGGAAACCAGTTATCCCACACTTCATTCCTTAGAATAATGCTAGAAAGAATGATTATAAGCAATTCACATGCAAGTAGAATATTATTAAGATTACAAAAAGTGAATTCATGATGAAATGTGAATTCATGAGGAAAAAAGAATCATGCTAAACAGCTTTCTTTATGACAGGTTTACTGCATTACTTGGAGGGAAGCATTACTTTTTTATGTAACTAAATTAAATAGAAAGTGAAGTTAAAAAAAAGAATTTAGAATTATACTGACTTGAAATACATTGCATACACCTGAGACAGCAAGTCTGGAATTAAAAAAAAAGAAAAAGATGTTGGCAACTTTGCAAGCTGACATAAAATTGATCAGATTAAGACCTTCACAGAATCATGTAGGTCTTTACAGTAAAGAAAATGCATATACTTATAATTAGAAAGCAGGTATCAAACTGAAGAATGGAAAATGAGCAATTACTGACTGAGCTACTCTATTGAATAGTTAAACAGAGTATGAGTTGAAAGTGCGATGCTGTTGCTAATCACCCTGGCAGGCAGCTACCACTGTGGGATGTACTAGCAAGAACATTATAAGTAAGACACTGAGAACAGATATTCTGATCTTCTTATTCTAGGGAACTATCATTTGGAGCACATGTTCAGCTTTGGGTGTGGAAGTTAACAAAGGCATATAAGGGAAATGTATAGAAGAAAAAAAAGAATGTTACCTCATGAGAAGCAACTGAATCTGTAGTCTGCTTTCATCCAAAAGAAACCATAGTTTTCTGTAAAGAAAGGGTAATAACTGTCTTCTGTGATCATAGGTGAAAAATTAAAGCCTACTGCAAATACAGCAAATAAGGCAAAGGTTGGCCTGTGAAGGTTATAAAATCTTGACTGGAAGTCTCTAAACTATAAAGCAAACAACAATAGCACTATACTTAATACTACTTCACAGCAAGAAAATAGATAACACAATCTCTCAAGGTTCCTTTCAACTTTCTACTTCTATTATCACAAATACACACTATAATTGCAGTGCAGTGAGTTCCATTGCCTGGCATAATTTCTCAAGATTTACATAGCTCCTCAGAGATTTCTGAACTAAAAAAGTGAATCTGACTTGCAGAAAAAGCCATAAGCTTTTCTAGGATACAGAGACATACAATATTGCAGTTTTTTTTCCCATGGATCTGAATATATGAACTTTATATTGATTATATTTATATTTATATGAACTTTATATGTGTAACTGAATATATGAACTTATATAGAGACCTCACTTGGAGTATTTGTGCAGTTCTGATGTCCTCAACATAAAAAGGACATGGAACTGTTGGAACAAGTCCAGAGGAGGGCTGCGAGGATCATCAGGGGACTGGAACACCTCCCGTATGAAGACAGGCTGAGAAAGTTGGGGCTGTTCAGCCTGGAGAACAGAAGGCTGCGTGGTGACCTCCTAGCAGTCTTCCAGTATCTAAAAGGGGCTTACAAGGATGCAGGGGATGGGCTCTTCATTAGGGACTGTAGTGACAGGACAAGGGGTAATGGGTTCAAACTTGAACAGGGGAAGTTTAGATTGCATATAAGGAAGTTCTTTACTGTGAGGGTGGTGAGGCACTGGAATGGGTTGCGCAGGGAAGCTGTGAATGCTCCACCCCTGGTGGTGTTCAAGCCCAGGTTGGAGAGAGCCTTGGGTGACATGTTTTAGTGTGAGGTGTCCCTGCCCATGGCAGGGGGCTTGGAACTTGATGATCTTAAGGTTCTTTCCACCCCTACCTGTTCTATGGTTCTGTGATTCTAACTTTTTACTGATTTTTGTTGTTGCTTTTAACTTTTTTCTTTTGAGATGCCTAATCTATATCATCTCTGAATATAGATTTTCAGTTAACTTACTTGGTTGGTTACACTTATAAAAATAAAAGCCATGTACATTTCTTTGTGTATTTCATATGCAATTTTCCTTATACTAGGACAGACAGAAATAAGTTGCATAGGTTCTTAAATGAACGTATTAAAACAATCAGATTGCCCAACTCAGACAATGATCAAGATGAGACTTCTTAAAAATCAGTTTCTTTGATCCCTGTAGTTTCCAGTAAAGTCTTTAGAGCCAGGAGAAATACAGTCCATACATAGCCTGTATGAGTTTCTCTGTTCAGATCCAAACTTTCTCATATAGGTATATAATGCCATGCTGAAAAAATATTGACTTGCTAGATGTTTCAAACACCTGAAAACATGCAAAGGGCAACCTGCACTTACACTGTGGTTTTGGATTTCTTGTCTGAATGAACAGCAAATGAGGTCTTCAGGAATGCACATGGACACTGCAAAAACCAATACTCAAAACACCAAGATTCAATTTGTTTAACAGTAACCATCTAAACTATAATACCTTGGGGCATAAAGTGCAATTATTCTGTGTTGAAGAGTAACTCACATACTTTCTTTTATAGAGAAATAATAGCATTCAAAACTAAAATGCAGTAATTTTAACTTTGCTTAATTTGACACATTGAATCCTTTCTTGCAATATTTTTCTTCTGATCATTTTTCTGCATAAAATAGCCTGTGAAGATGTAAAGAATCACAATACTATAACTAGTCAAAATTACTCCCTCTTGCTTTAGAACAAATTTAACAAGTAGTGAAGTCCAGAAAGCACCTTTGGAAATTTTTAGGTTTTAGAGAATTCACAGTTCCAATGTTCAAAATCACATATGTTCACCTACCCCCAATCATGATGTACAACTGCAACAGCTACCAAGGTAACTCGTGATCTACATGTACAATTATATCGTTTGCAAACATATAAGCTAATTTAAAGTGTAAATTAGGTGCACTTTTTAATCCAGGCTCATCTGGATTCAGTTTCTCTTCTTAAAAAAAGAAATCAGATTATAGGGCATAAGTCACACCAGTTTCCCATGAACAGTGATGTTTTTTCATATAATATATTATATGTGTTTTATAAACTATTCAATATTGGGAAAAAAAATCTTCAAGTGATATTAACCATATTTTGTCTTGTGCAGGGGTTAAGTTTACAGGAGGAAGTTCTCACATGTATGCGAGCCATTACTTAACACTGTTCATTTCATATCATTGCTGAGGGTCTGACTTTTTTATCCACATACCAGCATGGTTGACACCTGACACCTATGTCAGCAAAAGTTGAGGGCTAAAATATTCTAAACAGCAGAGCACTGGTTATTTGCAGCTCACCATTTGCAATTGCAATACAGTCCTTTCACATTAATAAAAATTAGGGTAAGGGTCAAAACCACATTGCACACACATGTTAGGACTGCCTAAAAGGTGGGATTTAAGAATGTTTCATTAAATCAGTGAAATGTATTTACTAATTTAATTGACTTAAACATCATTTTAACTGAGCTCTGGGGGAACAAGTACTATCAGCGAAACAAATACTAGTGAGTACAGACTGTCAAAATGGCTTCAGAAGTCATTCTTGAGAAACAGTCCTCATGGGTATAAGCAAAGGGATGAAACCTTTTAAAAATTAACAAGCAGTAACCAGAAATGAATGTTTTCATGCTTAAAATTTCTGTTTAATCATTTAGATGTCAATAGATTTTCACTGAGGTCAATAGAACTACATTTTTGAAAGAAGGAATTAACTCATGCCCAGCAGACAGAGGTTCACAGCTCTGGAGTTGTAGTCACCTGTATCAAACTAATTCTTAAAGACCACATTTATCCAGGAAGCACTAATTAATAGAGTAAGAATTAAACATTGGTACAAGAGCGCTGAACTATTTTCAGAGTTTACTTTGTGCAGTTATACAGCAGCCCACAGGGCTATATTTTAGGGAAAAATAATAAACCAGTTGTATTGGGTTTATGTGGTAAGGGCTGGTAACAGGGGTCTTCAGGTGTGGCCTCTGTGAGAAGACTCCAACTGCGTGCACTGCTCATTGTCTTACCTAAGAGACTTAGTGTAACCTGCAGCATTACCAAGAGAACAGACACAAGGATAGTGGCAGGAGGGGTGTCCAGATTGAAGCTGAGTCTGGGAAAGGAAGAGGAAAGGTGTTTAAAATAAGAGTTCAAATGTTTGCTGTCTCTATTTCCCACTGTCCATCAGTAAAAAAATATTTTAAATTAAATTACCCAAATTGAGTCTGTTTTGCCTGAAACAGTATTTTCTGAGTGATATTTTTGTCTTTTAAGTCATGTGTTTTCTTGTTTTTGCTCTTACTGTTTTCTTCCAGCATCTCTTGGAGGGCATAGGGTGAACAAATGGCTGTGTGGGTGCTCAGCTGACAGCCAGGGCAAACCCATCACACCAGTGTGCTCATTATTCCAATGCACAACCATAGAAAATCCATTAGGCTTAAAGATATCTAACAAGTTAAATAAATTTTTATAGATACTGTGGTGGGCTGACCCTGGCTGGTGCCAGGTGCCTACCAAAGCCACTCTATCACTCTGGGTTAACTGGGCAAGGGAGAGAAAATATAGCAAAAGATTAGTGGGTCGAGGCAAAAACAGAGAGATCACTCACCAGTTACCATCACAGGCAAAACAGACTTGACTCAGGAAAATTGGGTTAATATATTACCAGTCCAGTCAGAGTAGGATAATGAGAAATAAAATCAAATCTTAAAAATACCTTTCTCTCACCTCTCACTTCTTCCCAGGCTTAACTTTACCCGAGAATTCTCTACTTTCTCCCCACCAGTAGCACAGGGAGGTGGAGAATGAGGGTTGTGGTCAGTTCATCACATGTTTCTGCCCCTTCTTCCTTACAATCTGCCCCTGCTTCAGTGTGAGGTCCCTCCCACAGGAGACAGTTCTTCATGAATTCCTCCAGTGCAGGTCCTTCCCAAAGGCTGCAGTTCCTTTTGGACTAGTCCAGCATGGGTCCCTTCCATAGGGTGCAGTCCTTCAGCAATAGACTACTCCAGCAGTTCATGGGGTCACAAGTCCTGCCAGAAAAGCTGCTCCTGTGTGGGTTCCTCTCTTTCCATGGTCCCACTAGAGCTGCCAAGAGCCTACTGTAGTGTGGGCTCTCACGGGGTCATAGCGTCCTTCAGGGTACATCTACCTGCCCCAGTGTGGGGTCCTTCAAGGCTGCAGGTGGGTATCTGCTCCAATATTAACCTCCCAAGGCTGCAGGAGGACAGCCTGTCTCACCATGGTCTTCACCACAGGCTGCAGGGAAATCTCTACTTTGGTGCCTGGAGTATTTCCTCCCCTCTTGCTGCACTGACCTTGGTGTCTACAGAACATTCTTCTACATATTCTCACTCTTCTTTCTAGTTGTTGTTCCTCAGCAGCTTTTTCTTTCCTTTCTTAAATGTTATCCCCAGAGGTGCTACCGCTGTCACTGATGGGCTTGGGCTTGGCCTTGGCCTTCGCCAGCAGCAGATCCATCTTGGAGCCAGCTGGCATTGGCTCTATTGGATATGGCAGAAGCTTCTAGAAGCTTATACAGAAATCACTCTTATAGATTCCAACTCTCCACTTCCAGCTACCAAAACCTTGCGACACAAGCCAATGTTTTTCACACTTGCCCTCTGTGAATCACATATTTAAGAATTATCATTGAAATCTGCATTCACCACACACCTTCACAAAATTCACTCACATCAACAAAAAAAGAACTCCCTACCACAAAATCCACAGAATGGAAGTAGACAATTCACACAAAATAGACCCTTGTCTCTTCACCACAGTTACAACAGAAGTTCCCCACAACCATTCCACTATCTGATATTGTTCAGTCCGTGTTTTGCCCATTACCTCTTCCAATTACTTTTCTTATCTCAAATTTCTCATACTCTATACTGGGCATCAAAAAGGCCGGTAATGGCTTGACTGTGCCTGGATGGCAGGTGCTTACTAAGCTGCTCTATCACTCCCCTCCTTAGGGGGAAGAAAATCAGATGGAAAAAACACCCTTGTGGGTCCAGTTAAAGGCAGTTTAATAAAGGAAAAGCAAAGGTCAAGCATGGGAACAAAGGAAAGAAAAGCTTCTATTCTCTACTTCCCACCAGTAGGCAACATCTGGCTCCTTCCCAGGAAGCAGGGCTTCAGTACATGTAGTAGTTGCTCCGAAATACAGAAGCAGTAAATAATAACTGCCTCTCTCCCCTCCTTTCCCATAGCTTTTACTGCTGAGCAGATGTCATACTGTATGGAATATCCCTTTAGTCAGTTTGGGTCAGCTGTCCCAACTGTGTCCCCTCCCAAGATCTTGCCCACCAGCAGGCTGCTGGTGAAGGTGGGGGGAATGTCGGAAAAGCAGATAGACTTGATGCTGTGTGGGAGCTGCTCAGCAGTATGTGAAACAGTGGTGTGTTATCACCTTTCCAGCTACCAACACAAAGCTGCTGTGGAGAAAATTAACTCCATCTCAGCCAGGCTCAGCACATTAATGGCTAAGAACAACCCATCATTTAGATATTCAATCATCATAGTTGCATGCTGCCTTTGCAATGGTTGGAAGAGCCACCTAAGTAGAGGACAACAAAACACAGGAAAACAAACTGGTCACTTAAAAAGTAGATGCACACATGAATTCTACTGAAATTCTAAGGGCAAGAAGATGGAATCTCTTAAAAGCAGAAAATATTTCTTACTTAATTTATACCATTTTTGTACTACTTAGGTAAACTTAAATTGCTCTTAAATCAGCTATCTTACTAGAAAAGAATCAAACTTTAAACTTATTTATCATTTTGACTCTTTGCGGTATTTTGTTTATAGATCCAGTCTTGAAAGCTACTGCAATAGATTGTTATAATTGTCCGGATTAGGCATCACCATTTATAATTTTCCTGCTCCCAAAAGAGGTCTCATTAAGTAATATTCAAGATACAGTATCCTTAAATTGAAACATTACCTCCTTTTCAATTAAAGCAATAAATTGCAAATGTTAGTAATGGAGGCAGACAGCTACAGAAGGTATAGCTACATCTGCAAATTGTTCTTAAAGAACCCTAAAAATTTCTTGAAACTATATAAAATAGATAAACAAAAATTATTAAGATACCACTAACTAAAATTTTTAAAGTATTTCCATGTTCTAATGTAGCTGATATGGTTTAATTGGAACTGGTTTATGCACAAAAACACCTGTTATTTTTCTGTTAATCCTCTCTGTCATTATTACACATGTAAAGAAAGTTCAAAAGATCTTTCTATTTACCAAAACACAATGTTAATGTAAAATCCACTGGTAGCTCATTTATAGTGGCTTGCATTGCAGGTAATATTGCTCTGTGTAGTAGAAAAATTAAGAATAGACAATTTCAATTTATAGAGCTCCTATAACATTTTAATACAAACTTTTATCACACCGTCAGATATTCCCCTTCAGAGCACAGCTGCTTCTTTGAAAGCAACGGCAGTATGCTGGAAACAGCCCAAATATGATCAGGTCAAATAGAACAACAAATGCAACAGAACCAGTTTTCTTACCCTAATTTAAACTAATATTGAAATAGCTGTAACATAATGTTCCAGGAGCATGAATTGCAGTAATGAGTTCTTTAAAAAGAACCTGTATTTTGCTGTTACTTTTACACATTACATACTTGATGTTTCTTAAAATAAACAATATTTATAAAAGAAATTATGCTTAAATATTAAAGAATCTAATATAACCTATTGTAATGCCTACTTTAACATACACAAAGAACAGTATAAATATGAAACTGAATCTGTCATTCTTTTACAGCATTATTTCAATGTTTCCAACTGACCACCCATTCCAAGAGTTTGCTAAAGAAAAAAACAAATTATAATGTTGAGCAAAGGAATATTATGTAATATCTGTTTATTGTAAAATGGTATATTCTTTCCCCTCTTTTACTGAAATTTTAAGATAACAGCTCATTCCAGACTAAATTCTTACACAGCTGCAAACGTTATGCTAGCTACAAACATCGTACAAGCAACTGCCTAAAGTACATTTTATTCACTCAAAATACGAACATTAGCTTTATGTTGGTAGCTTCTGCATGGAGACCAAATACAGATCTGGGAGACCTCAGTCAGCTTATCAATTTTGTTTAAAAACGAAAGGAAGGCAGAATCTGTTGTTTTTCCATCTATGTCATCCACCTAGACCATCCTATCATCAGGTCACAAGAGATTGACTCTTAGATAATAATGTTTAGATGTCAAGTGAAAATACAATTTGCATTTCCTCAGAATGTGCAAGTAAATATACATGTAAGTTTAAAGTATTTAGGCCTCTAGATAATCCTCCTCAAAATGACAATTAGGTTGTGACAAAAATTACTTCGATTGACCAAATCATTCTTATCTTAGTTTCCTGAACGGCTGTGCTACATTTTGCTGCCTTGTCAGTGGGCTGAAATACTTGCACTGTGGGATGTACATAAGGAAAGGAGGTTGTCCAAGGTGGCAGAAGTTGGGACAGGGCTGTTTGTACAGTCAATGATGTACTATGCGTGATAAGGCTCAGCTAACTCAGACAGCCTTGGGACCAGCTGCCCTTATGCTCAATGAACAGCAGTTCCTCCGGTATTCAAAATGAAAAGCATCATGATTAAGGCTGGGGGGCTTTGGAACCAGACGATCTTAAGGTCCTTTCGAACTCTAACCATTCTGTGATTCTTCTTTGTGATGTTAGATTTTAGCATGTTTAGAAGTAGCAGATGCTCTCCAGGCATATAAAATATCAGTAAAATTAGTAGCAAGGTGGTTATACAAAGCAAAGATTATAGGTAATCAATACATAGTTCAAAAGCAGGAAAAAAAAAATAAAAAAAAGCTTCACTCTTGTTTTGAGTGCGTGTGTTTTTTAGAAAGGAAAGTGAACATACTATGGAAACAAATAGCAGAAAGATAATAGGCTTGAGACAGCAGCAAAATAAATTACAATCCAGTTTTATGTACTCAAATTAACTGAGCATAGAAAAGAAAAGTATTTTCTTCCAGCAACTTTGAGACAATTAATCCGTTACATTATACAGTTAGTAGCACACTTTTCTAGCAGATCTGCCAAAACTTGCAGCCAGGTTGGAAAGAGCCCTGGGTGACATGGTTTAGTGGGAGGTGTCCCTGCCCATGGCAGGGGGCTTGGAACTAGATGATTCTTTCCAACCGTAACTATTCTATGATTCTATGACCTAAGAAATGTAAAGAGAAGAATAAAGCCAAGTACAAATAATTAGGCTAACATTGCTAGGGATTAAGGTTTGAAAACAGCTTTGAAAGACAGAATAATTAAAAAATTGAAGTCAAGGAGAGAAAAATAAAGCAATTGAAAAAAGGGATGAAAGGGGCAGCTGTGACAAACAAATCCTGATGGCTTTTTGCCGTAACTGATTTCCCAAAGTAGAGAAAAGCAGTAGGCATGTCTAACTGGACTTAAGTAAAGCATTTGATACATTGTTACATGGAAAAATAATAGCCAAAAAAGAGAAAACCAAGGACTGGTAATGAATTTATAAAGGGAACAGAATAGACTTGGTTCAATGCTATAAAGCTCAGTAACATATGTATGTATGCAAAGTCATGTACCTTAAACCTATATTTAAGATTTTCTATTTTGAAGGAAGCTCTGAAAATTCACTTCTACTGACAATAGATATATATTTGATTATGACTAAATCATGAATGAAAATTAGCTGTGATAATGACAAATCATATCTCTCTCCCTTTGAAATGTAAAGAATAAATACTCTTTCAGAAGTCCTAGGTAAGAAAATACCTTGCTCTATTATGCCTAAATCAAATCTGCAGTCTGTATATCTCTTTCCAAGGCAGGAGAAGTTCAAACTGGAGTAACTGTGAATGAAATTTACTGGTTTAATGAAAGGAAATTATGTCAAGGGAAGAAATGAAAAGAACATGGCTTTTCTATTATTGCGTTGTTAAAGCAAACATAGCAGAAACACAAGAATCAAGGAGGAAGGGAAGTTATTTAAACTCCATAACTTCATATTAAAAGATAATCTGGAAAAGAAAGTATGCTGTCTTTATAGAACACCTGGTATCATTCGAGCAAAAGTCAGTTTCAGTTACATTAATGAAAACTGTGGTGCCACTTAGCTCTGCTGAGGTTAAATTTTGGTCCTTCTATTACAATGTGCATTTAACTTCAGTGTCAACATATAAAGTCATACAGTCACAGAATCATCGAATCATAGAATGGTTATGGTTGGAAAGGATCTTAATATCATCCAGTTCCAGCCCCGCTGCCATGGGCAGGGGCACTCAAGGCTCTGTCCAGCCTGGTCTTGTACACTGCGAGATATGAAGCATTTACCACTTCTTTAGGCAACCTGTTCCAGTGCCTCACCACCCTCACAGTAAAGAACTTCCTTATATCTAACCTGAACTTCCAGGTTTGAAAAACAGGTCAGAAGCAGACCCATACAAAGCTCAATATTGCAAAAACTGCCACAGAACTCAACATTTTTATTGCAAGTAGTCCTTTCTATTTATGGTGACAAATAAGTGCACAACTGCTGAAATAATTAAGTTTTTTTATTTCCTGGATAAAAGAAATATTGTATCTGATGCAAACTTACTACTCCAGCTTTGTAGGGTTAGAAGGAAAAGTACTTTTCTCTCACCCTAAAAATTCAAAACTAAATCTAAAGCAATGTATACTTCTTCACAAAAAGATGACAAAAATATGACAAGAACCCATTAATTTTAGGCAAATGAAACAGTTTAGATGCTGGAGTCACACTAAGACTTTTTCAATGAGAAAACAGCAACACCTTAGATCTTGTATACAGCACAAAAGGAAACAAGTATCTAAATACAACTGAATATGTGAGTGAGGAGTGAGTTAAACAAGTTTTGCTTCTCTGATATAAACCACTGCATAGCTGTTATCAACCTGATAATAAGTGTGCTGAATTATTTAAGAATTTGCCATATTTACCTAACAACAGTATAGTGATTTTAAGAGGAAAATAGCAAAAGAAGAAATAAATAATGAGCTGGTAAATCTGCCATCCTGCATAGGTTTTTATCTAAATTTTAGAGGTCACCAGTCTTAAATTTACCAGCTCTTTTATGAATAAGAATTTAAGAATGTAGAATTGTCTTCAAGTGGTGTCCTGGGTTCAGCAGTAGCAGTCATTTTTATCCTTCTTAGTGACTGGTGCAGTGCTGTGTTTCTAACTTTTGGTCTGGGAACAGTACTGATAACACCGATGTTTGTAGCTGCTGCTTAGAATGTTTACACTTACCAAGAACTTTATGAGTCTCATGCTCTGCCCTGGGAGGAGGGGAAGCTGGGAGGAAGCAGGGGCAGGACACCTGACCCAAACTGACCAAAGAGGTATTCCATACTACAGCACGTCATGCCCAGGATGTAAACTGGGAGATACCCGCAAGGGCTAGCTCTCTCTGCTCAATCAGCGAGTGGTGATTGTATTCTCTTCCCTTGTTATTTCCCTTATCATTATTACTATTGGTGGCAGCAGCAGTGGTTTGTGTTATACCTTA
>WYDI02040810.1:0-58235 GCA_009867235.2 Psittacus erithacus
AGACCAAAACCAGAAACACAGCACTGCACCAGCTACTAAGAAGGAGAAAAATGACTGCTGCTGCTGAACCCAGGACATATATTTATACCACATAATCTATATATAATAGGCATTATTATATTCAGAAGACCTAACCTGTCATAATCTGAAGCTTCATTCACTTAAATAGTACTATCCTGGTTTTCATGATCAAAGATTTGGACCATTTTGTGGCTGCATTAAATTACATTAAATACTCTATTTCTCTAAACCACTATCTCAGCAGGAAGGTTTACTCACACTCATGACAGATGCAGAATATTGCTCATTACTGACAAGTACAATACATATATAAACAAACATTTCTTTCCACAGCAACCACTGTCATTAAAAGACTCCTCACTCTGCTTCAGGTGTATCATAGTGTAAAATCCTAAACCAGCAAAATTTGAAGGCTTGGAAAAAACATTTCAGGAGGATTGTAACAAACAAAAAAATGAAGAAAATAAACTATTACAGAAAATAAAATTTTATCTATATAAAATAAAATAACTCTTTCATTTCATTTGAAAAAGTTGATCCAGATTTCAGGGTAGTGTAAACAGTCAGACACCAGAATCTGAAATCCTTAATGCTTGGCCATGTGTACGAACGTAAATCATATTTAAGCACCACTCACAGTCAATTTCATTAAGTGACTTTCAAAAGGGCACAGAAAGTAAAACCAAAAAGTTTCTTGGGTAAGAAGGAGTTCACCTTTATACTTCACATTAGAACAATACATATTGACTAGACCACTTGAAAACCTGTTTAATCAGGGGACTCAAGAACAGGAAGCTGACCAAAACAGAAACTTAACAGAGAATATTTATGAAAAATAATAGTCCACTTAGAACCAGTTTGGGTTACAAAGGCAGTTCTTATTAAGCACAATTTGCTGATTTCTTCCTGAAACCCCCTGCCTTTCATCACGACCTTGATTTTTCAAGACCTTCCTATATATACAAATACAAAATCTTAGATTTGACACTGCATTTTAAAATGAAAATTAAAAATTAAAAATTGTTTTAGTAACTCCGTAATTGAAGAATAAAAAGGTAGCCCACAGAATTTACTTCAAAAAATAAAAAAAACGTTATCTTGATTTTATCTGAGTAGTAGTATTTTCCTGACTGTAACTGAGATGTCTGCATACACAGTTTTTTCAAATGCAATAGCCTATATACTTCAGAAAAATTCTGAAATAAAAATTCTTCTTGGTGGAGAATTAAGATCTAAACGTAAACTATGTGTAGATCAAATCAAAGTAAGCTGCTTAAACAAGATTTTGGAGGAACAGGTATGCTCTTCATAAAATAGCTTTCACAACTTAGAAACATTAAGATTTAATTACATAACATGGTCTTTTTCTTTGATCCTTTTTTAATCTGACTGATCTAGTTGCAAACTTGAGGATTATTGTCAAATAGTTGCATTAGTAACAGATAAGTGCATTACAACAGTTAATTTCTTATCTCTTTGCTAATTATTTTTTTCTCTTTCACCCTCCATATTTATGAATATATGCAGAGACAGAAACAGAGTGAAAGAAAAAGACCATGTGTAATGTTCAATGAAAAACTGATGAAAAATGTAACTTGAGACATGTGACATGTCTCTTTAGGCCAGCTGACTGCAGGGTAACTACTGAAAAGCTGATAGACACACTTTTATTTATATCTACTCAAAAGTAAAAAAATGTCAAAGAATCAGGATGAAGCTGATTTCCCTCTTGTGTATGTGCATATGTTTTGATTATAAGCTTTCACCTCAATTGATGAAATACTGCGTGGAGTTCTGAAAATCATTTTATGAAAATAGTGCTGTGTTCGGGTCAATACCTCTCCAACAGTCAGCTAGAAAGTTGCCACTGATTTTTTGAAAAGAAGGGGATCACTTCCTTTGTATTTTGCCTAAAGAGACTTTGGAAGTGTGTGTCCAGAAAGAATAAAAACCCCACATATGATTAATTTGTGTGGGCTTTTTTTTTTGTTTGTTTTTGTTTTTGTTTTCTGTTGAGAGGGCAAACAATGCTATTTTACTCAGTTTAAAACCTGTCTTTCAACTCGGGAAAGAATATCAACTTATCTGAATGCTTTACTGTATCAGTAAATACTAGCTATACTAGGAAATACAGTAACCATCATTAAAGATTAAAAAAGAGAAACAACAAATACAATTTTGAAGATAATTCTGCCCATTATCAAAGGACCACCTTCCTCAAGATTTGGCACAGTGTATTTGTTTTGACCCTTCAAAAACTTCACTGCTTTTCAAGGTTAGCTAAGCCATTTATGTAAGTGTCTTCCTACAACACATGCAGTGCATCGAATACCATGTTTCATCCATCTAACTGGGAATCATAGGCAATACTTTTTATATGGAAAAACTCTTGTCTCTCTTTTTCAATTTTAAAAATATAAAAAGTCTGAGTGCTTAGAAGACTTGAAAGTCTTCATGCACACAGCTAATCCCATTGCAATTTTCCACTACTTTGTCTGCTCCCTTGTTTATAGCATTTTCTTCACTGCATCGATTTCTACACAGAAAATAGAAACAAGTGTAACAACAAACCCATATCTAAATGTGGCATTTACACAACAGCAACTGACAGGAGTCTGCAGTTCATGCGCTGCATTGCACTGTCAAAGCTTTTGACTCTGTGCAAACTAGAACACTTGCTGGTGACACACCAAAATGAGATTTCAGTCTTGGTAAGGCTCTTGAAGCACTATTCCAATGTAAACATGTAATTACAAGAAAATATTCTTCAATAAAGGCTTTCCTGTAGCATTGGTATCATCGGTAAAATATACCAGCTCAAAGCCCCTTCAGAAAAGGTATTTTTACCAGATAGGAAAACAGAACCAGTCAAATTAAGTGTAATTCCCAAGACATAAAGAAATCGGCGACAGGGACAGGAACAAAGCACGCTCTCCTGATGTTTTTCCCCTAGTTTATTTTGTCTTTTGATACGCTGCCTTCTCCACATACAGTTCAAACATAAAACCAAATTTAACTGACATTAATTACATATAGTGCATTATTATGCACTGTACATTGCTTGTAATATTTTTCTTCAATAATTTCTGCATCTTTAGAACAAATATATAGCCACTCCACAAACTGCTGCAGAACACGAGAAAGGGAAGAGAGGAATAATAAACCACTGTTTTTTAATTCAAAGCTGAGCATTTGTCCTGCAAACATTATCACTGTTCCCATGCAACAGCATGAATTACACTTTTTCCACCTAGTTTTTTTTCTCCTGATCTTCTTTGGCATTTAAGTGCAGAAAAGAAAGTATTTCAGGGCTGCATGTGTCACTCTCAGAGATCTGAAGTTCCGGTTGCCTGCAGAGGCCATTTAAAAACATTAGCGTTGTCCTGGGAAAAGCAGCCTTTGGACATACTCTCATCCATAACAAAAGAGATTCTAAATAATAATAAGTGTGAGAATATATTGTTTCTCTTTGACCACTGGTGTAGGAAACCTGGTTGTAACATAAAGTCTCGTGAAGAGAAGCAGCATGTAGAGGCAAATAATGGGAAAATAGGACGCCTATGGTGCATGTTCAAACTCTCAGGAATAGCTTTTACTAGGATTAAAAAGGGAAATGAAACTGAATCCTTTGACTAGCTTTGCAGTGAAGGGAGTATACAGTAGCAATCCGTTCCACTCAAGGCTCCAAACTTTTTTTATGCTGTATTTATGTAAGACAGTTTTGTTTTATTACTTGACTTGGCAAGCAGGAAGTTTATTTCATTTTCTATAGAGATTTCTTTTCCAAACAGCAACAATAAAGCTGCATTTTACCTGTAGACCGAGACACTCTCTTTAAATGCAGAGCCATTTTATTTCTTCTGTAAATGCTAATGTTTAAAAATGAACTTAGGTCAAAAGCCGTTAAAAACGACTGCAACTTTTTTGGGCAGTGGCACTAAACCAAGTTGACAGCAGCTGGATGGACAGTCTATGCTTTCAGAAAAAGGATGTCTTTTCATTAATAAGCTTACTGCTGATCTAGAATTATTTCTTACAAACAGAATAGAACTCAATCTTTTCCCAGTTCTAAGATGAGTGCTTTCGCATTTCAGTTAGCTGCATACCAACTTATAATTACATCAATTATTTGAACAGCATATAGATGCTTCTTTAAAGCATAACATTTTAAAATATCACCCATTTTAAACTGATCAAAACTTCAAAAAGATCCTTGATTTAGCAAATGTCTACACTTACATGCTGAAAGTACAGAATATATTTAGATATATAGGACCAAATAATTCAAAGTCACTTTGTCAAACACAGTTTTTTGTGGTTTATATATCAACAGGTCATTTAATGGAGGGCAAAAAATATCAGCAATAACAGGTAAAATCTTTTTCCCTCTCTCTCTCTTTGTATATGGTCCCGCAAGGGATCTTGCCATTTCAACAGTAAAAAGAAACCTCACTTCAATATACATACACCCTGATGACTGAAAAGACACAAGAACCAGTTCTCATACTTTGTCCCCAAGCAAGTGATCTTTCTTCTACATTTTGGTTTTTTGGATTCAGAGATTGTCACAACATTTTATCACTCTTAACTCTTATATGCATCAGTTCTGTGTATCTAAAATATCTTATGTCCTGGTAGTTCTTCCCAAAACAATACAGGAATTACTAACAGCTTCAACAGTTTGAAGCAAATGCATAGCTAAATGGTCTGCCTTTGAATTCCCTGTAAGACTATGTAGTAAACAAAAACAAAATATTGAGACTACAGTTCAATGCAATTAGATACAATAAGACAGGCATACAGTGAGAGAACTCCCTGAGCTGTATGAAAACATTCATACATATACAATGAGTATTTGGTAGAGGCTGATTTAAACAGCTGGGAAAATAACTGTGACAAACATGCCAGAGTGTGCCATGATCTCAAATTGTTTCCTACACCTCCAAAACAAACTGAGAAATCTACATTAAAAGTTAAGACTCAGACGCTAACCACATGCCCGGGATCAAACTGGGTGAGTCCAGGGTCTTTTCACGTCTTTTTTCCATTTTTTTTTTTTTTTCAGTCATGCTGTGAATGGGTGTGCAGCTGCAAGTTTTACTGGAACGTTTTCAAGGCTATTTCAGCACGGTAGTACCAAAAGAATCCAGAATTCAGATATCAGCACAAATGCATTGCAAGTACTGCAAACTCTTCATCATGAACTTTGATATGAAAACAGAAATCCTGACAAAGTGCATCTGCTGAAAATAAAGAGATGGAACATTCATGTAATAGCTTAGATTTCAAGCTTTACTGGGCAAAAGCCCAGTACCCAGCATGTATTGCAGTGTATCCACAGCCCACTAAGAAGAGTTATAGAATAGAAACTTAATGACACTAATAGACAGTTGGAGGAAGGTAATAATTTGGCCCAAGACTTACAATATGATTGCATTACAGATCTATTTCAAAATGTACAAAAATAAAGAAAAAACTCTTTTATCTCAAGAAAATAATATTTTTTTTTAAGGTGAACAAGACATTTGAGTGTAGGCTGATGAAATAAGATTTTAAGTCTATTCAATTATTTGCTTCTGCAGATGGTAGTTCATGAGATAAGAAAACAAAACACAAAACTCTAATGCCCTTGCATAGGGTCACCGGTGTCTTTTAGTTGCGAGCATTTTACCTGATGTGAATTAAACTATAGGGTTTATCCATAAAAACAGAGGAATCATAGGGGTATTATGAGAGATCAGACTCATCTGCATGGACTAAGGGATGCCCTCTATTCTCCTGGAAATGCTGTTTCCAAAGAGCTGCACTATTCTGAAATTACTATTACTTTCCCCTGGGAACCTTTGTCTAAGAAAGGATGAGTGCCTAGCTGTTTGGTTTTTGGTTTTTTTTTTGTTACTGGGTTTGGGTTTTTTTATTTGGTGAAAATTTTACATTTTATTATGCAGTCTTTGAGAGTTTCAGTGAGATACAATTTTAAGTAACACAGCACCTATCTTCCAACATATTTTAAAAGCTGACACGAAGTACCTTCCTGCCTTTTTACCCTGGAAATCACAGATACCCAAGACTATCTTTGTCCAGGAATACTGGCATGAGATATAGGCGGATGATTAAGAATATATGCAATAATTTTATGCAAAATATATCTATTAAAAAACAGTATTAAAATCAGAATTTAAATTTCATTTTCTGGCATATAAAATAAAAGCAGTTAGGTAAGTCTCCAACTTGAAAGATTACACATCTTCACTGTCCTGCAAGAAATACAGCTATATGATTGTTAACTGAATCTTTGGGGGCTGAAAATAAAAAACCCAACCAACCAAAAAAAAACCTAACAGTTAAAAATTAATCTCCCAAAGTAACATATTTTGTAAAGAATCTCGCAAAATAAAGCTGAATAGTTTCCCAAACTATTACCCAAAGTACTTAAGACAAACCATATTGTATTTTTAATTTAATCTTTCTTTTTTTTTTGTCAAATCCAAAGACTCTGACTCCGACCAAAGCATACTAAAAAAATAATTAAAATTCTAACTCTTCACAAGGTGTACAGCAGTACTTAAGACAACACATCTAATGAATGAACAATCACTTTTTTATTCTCATATATCTGAGGGTTTTTTTTGGATGTCTAGGACATTAGGGGACTGGTCTTGAGTTTCCAAGATCATGGTATAAGAATTCATACTGGACCAGAAAGCAGAATTGTGGAAAAATTTTCAACATGAATTCCAGCAATCAGGTTTTTGGCTTGACTTTTGGAATTTTAATTTAAAAATGCCAAGGATTTCAAATTATATGCCTGCACTATGTTACTGCTACCAGCTAAATCCAAAATAACGAAGAACAGTGAGGCTTACTTTTTTAATAACTTAAACAGTCTCTCCTGGTGAAATAATTCTGGAAGTGTATTTTTGCTTCTGGACACATCAGTGAAGTGAGCAATTATTTGTTATTTTGTACACATCTTCAGGATGGAAAATATGAGAAAAGTCACAAGGTCAGCAGGCAGAGATTCTAGACCTACCAGTATCCTCCCTCTAAAATAAAACCATCCTGACTAGAACTGCCAAGGAATCTCAAATATTATTTACAGGTATCACAAACCTATCCTTAGCTCAACTATGCTGAAACCAGCCAATTTACTCGGAAACAAAAAAAAAAAAAAGCATTTCAGAAAGGTAGGCTTTTTTTTTGCAGGACCCATGCTTCATACAGCAACAAAGTTATTTAACTAAGGTCATGTGTATACAAGGCAAAAATGCATCGATTAACTGAATTGATTGATTTTAAATCCAGTTAAACAGGCGCAAACATCTACTGTAAATGCACTTACCCCAGCTAAGACCTCACTTAAATTTATTTAGCTTATTTCAGCAATTTATCACTGTTAGCCAAACCAATTCTAGCAAAGCTTAAGCAGGTTTAAGTGCTTTTATATAAGGAGTTTGAACAGATTTAACTACATTGACTTAAAAACATTTTAATTAAAACAGTGTAACTTCTCATATGGGCAAAATTTACATCCCCAAAGGAAAGAAGCAAAGCAGTATATGTTGTGGTATTGCATGCAAACTGAAATCAGTCCTGGCTTCCATTTGGGTACTCTTCTGCTGCTAAAGGGTACGTACACTGTGTAATCAGCATCTGGGATGAAGCATAGCAGAATCAAGATTAATGTTCAGATACCAAAGGGTTTTGCAGGACCAGCATAAAAAGGATAAAGGAAAAAAAAAAAACCAACAAAAACCTCGAACCCCAAGCACATAGTTATGAATTGAGGAAACCTGCTCTGGGTATAAATAAAATACAAGTAGAATTCTAGCATGGCATTTTAAAGAGTCACTTCTCAGAATGGAAACTTGTACATCTGTTTGAAGCATTAAAAAAAACCCCTAGTGCAGTATTTAATAAGGATCTCTCTTTTATGTATCAATTTATGTAGTCTGGCAATTTCCTGGTAGGTATGGGTGGTAGGCTCCACCACATATATTTTAAAGTTAGCCCCACAAGAAGGATGACCAGTGGCAAAAGCTATTGACATTAATTTTCCTCTTCCCCTTAAAACAGTAGCCACTGCAGGCTTTTAAGCAAACTTACGTAACAGCTCACACTTGCAAGTCTTGAGAGGCGTCTGCAGGGCAAGTCCACACCTTACAGCTCTGGAGCAAGCCTGTGCACTGCTGAAGACACAGCGTCTTACTCTGCCAGCAGTAACACAGGCGTATGCCTATGGCTTGTAGTCACATCTATTCCACGTCTAAAGAACAGACTGCAGCTACAGGCACTGAAGGCATCTGCACATATCCACATTAACTTTCAACTTTATGATCCTTAACTCTATTCTCAAGATTTTAAAATAATATACAGCCTCTAGAATACAGAAGAAGCTAAAGCAGGTAGGCTTTCATTGTCATTAATCCCGAAGTAGACACTAACCTAAGTTCACCACAGCTGGCACAGTTGTACGTGACACTTCTGCTCCTTATGTTCTCTTTCCACCAAATTAGTTTCTGCCTTTTCTTTTTGATTTTGCAGCTCTCCTTCTCTTCTTTACTGGCATTCTGAGTGCAATTCCATGACTCTAGCTAAAAAGCTATTTAAATGTCTTTTTGCCTTTCTGACCCCAATTCTACTATATGAATCAGCTAACATGTTATAGGTGGGATATATATCTGAATCCCTCCCTGGACACCTGAGATCATCACCATTACAATTTGCTTAGTCTCTGCTGGTCTAACTTCTAGCATCCAAACCTGCCTTTCTTAGAAAGCCATAACTCATAGCAAATGCACAACTAAGCTAGCGGCTGCATAAGCTCAAACGTGAAGCATTTAGATAAATTTAATAATGTGCTCCAACTGAACTAGATGTTGTAATGCTTCTCAAGTTTTAGGAGGCCAAAATACCCAACTGCAGTTAAAATCCGTGAAAGAAAATTCTGAATTGCAGAATTTTAGTACTTTAAGAAGAAGTCTGTAAAATGCTACAATGCACGTTGATTTGATTATTTACTAGAATACATAAAAATAGGTACCTACAATTTAAAAAAATTAGATTATTAAAAAAAAGAAGCTCAGTGTTTTAACTGCCTTTTCATTAAGCAGTTCTGGCTACCTAATTGTCTTGCAAATTCTGATATTCTTTGGTAAGCTGTTTTCAAATTATCAGGCAACTAATTGCATGGCTAAGGCTAATGTTAAATGCTACTAATACTACAAAGTATGGAAGACAGGACTGTATTTGCTTATGGTATCACCAGATATTTTTTACACTTAAACATTTTATAAACTGCCAACAGAAAGCTGCATTCTCTCTTTAAAGGTACAGCAATAACATTTACAAAGGAAGCTAATGACAGATTAATCTCCTTTTATTTTAGCCATGGCATTTATTTTGCTGTTAGTTTAACCAAGCTCTGTTCTCAACTCAGTGGAAAGTTACTTCTGGAGATGGAGATGCCTGAAACTGATGAATCATCCTGGTGACACAGGTCTTGCTCCTTGCCAGCTGAAGAGGTACAGATGGCTTAGACTCATGGCTAACACAAGGTGAGATGAATCCCACACTATGTGACTAAAAATGGAAGACTAACATAAGCAAATTGAACAATTATTTGCATATTTTCTATGAAAATTGCTGTTATTTGTATATAGTCATAACACAGGGAACAGTCATGACATAGTCATGCCATACTTCTAAAATATCATTTTTAAGAGTATATTTTTCTCTGTTTTAACAAAATGCCCATTATTTAAATATGATACTTGCTAGTGATGTGTATGAAACAATGTGTAATAAAATGTTCACAGGTTTAAACTTCATCTAAGACAGACTTTTTTATAAAAAGAGCAAATGCGCTAAGTTATGACCACCTTACTAGAGATTCTTTTATAGAACTGTTTTTTACCTTGTATCTTACATTAATGTCATTTAGACAGTTTAATCACTTCAAATTCAAAATATGCTTAGCATATTTTTACGCATTTTTAGTAAATACATTTTTGCTTTATTATAGATATTGGCTATATTTCATGCTGTCATTCATCTTAGTGTAGACTTAGGATAAATCACTGCAAGACAAGCACTAAAAGCAAGTCTTGCTTGACTAACACACCACAAAAGTGTATTTGTTTAATCACTACAGGCAAGTATTGTCTGGAAGGCTGCTGCAGATACACATCTCAGATGAATACATAATTCCTTTACACAGGTTAAAAGAAAAAAGGTAAAAAGATACATGCACTACACAATGCACTTAGGTGTTCTGTACTGGGCACAGACTGTAACATCATCCGACTGGAATATTATTACTTTTTATTAGCCTCACCTAATACACCTTCAAGAAAATCCCATGAATGCTTGTTCCCAAGAGGGCTGTAAGATTATTTCCATTACTGAAAACCATAACAAGGCTAATAAAAAATCTAATAGAGATTTTTGATGAAAGTGGTACAAAGTTCTGCCAGGAATCTCGATTCTGTCACCATCACTAACATCCTGGACTGCTGAAAATAAAAATACGCAGGAATGTGAATAATCTTTGAATCAGCTCAGCTGCAAACTAATCAGATGGCCAAGTGTTCATGTTGGAGAATATCTGTCCTAGCAATAAGTAAGAATGTGTTGTACCTGGCTATCATGTCTTTCTGGAATACCTGTCTGGATGGATCAAATGAATAACAATACAATTTTTTGCCTTCAAAATTGTTAACTTAAATGCTGGACCAGACCCTGCTGGGAAGTACTCATTTTCTTGATGCAGCACAGTGACAGGGAAGTCTGGATATTTTCTCCTAATGGCCCAAGTTCACATAGAGGAAAACCCTCCTGCTCCAGATGTTACCAACAGAAAATGGTAAGAACAGTTTGAACAATGAAATAAATGAATATGGTTGAGAATAAATTACACAAATGCTTCACTTAATCCCCCCCAGTGAAGGGACAGAATAAATGAAAGAACTTTAAGAGTGCCCTATGAAATAGAGGTATAGAGTATAACTGAATCACTTTAGCATGAATCACTTCACTTTAATGAATCTAAACATTTATTTTTTGATGCAGTAAGTACACTGGTGCAGAAATGCAGTAAGTAGAATTAGATTCAGATTATGAACCTATCCTAATACCCTACAGATGTGTTTTACAATTTTATAATCTATTCCTTTACAAATAATCTCTTTATCTACCCTGCAGCTTTAAAAAAATAAACAAAAACTTCCATTACCAACACTGATAATCAGCAAGTGACTAAGATACATTTTTGTAGCTCCTTAGTAGTGATATATTAGTTTAATCTCCACAGAACTGGCAGTGAAACCCTTTCCATATGGACACCCATATGCTATATAACTAGTAACAAATCTTCTAGGAAATAGCCATATGTTTCACTTTTAAACCTGTATAATTTAAGGACTTCCTTAGTCATTCTCACTGTGCACTTGAAACACCTCTGGGCATTAAGTAGCATGAGAACAATTAATGTTGTATTGAACTCCATTCAGTGCTATCATTAGAAGTGCTCTCACACTTGGCTGTTTTCAGCAATGACTTTTACAAAAGGAAAGTATTTCAGTGTTGACTATACACACCTTTTCCTTCTGTTCTTAAGAACAGTGGTAAGCATTTTTTCATGCAAATAAAAGAACATTAACCCTTGAATTTAGTCTGCTAAAGCTGCATCTTGGCGCAGACGCAGCATTGTTCTGGAGTACTCTGGGACAATTTGAACATCCACCCTGCCTATCAGGAGAGGCTCAGGCTATGAGCCTGAGACTGTGAAACTGGTCCTTTCAGGACTGGGCTGGAAGAGGACTGGCCTCTCCATCCATTCTGCCCCCTGCATTACATCTCTCTGCTTACACCACTCAGGAGTCTTGGACACAAGAGCAGACTGACATTTCACAAAATCCACTACAAACCTCACACTCAGACCAGCAGAGAGACAGCTGGAATCAAAAAAAAAATCACATGCCATCTTACTCCATCCTCTCTCTGTATAGCTCTGTCTCTTTCTAGAGACTCACACACACTACAGGCATAGAAAAAGATAGTTGGTAGGCTATTGGTGGCAGAGACCATTAACTGAGAAGATTCCTGCAGGTCTGAGGAAACAGATGTCATGGAGATGACCTATTTATGAATCCTTACAACTCAACCCCTCACCTTGAAATCCAGTTACAGAGGAACCTGAAAGTTACTGAGGAAAATGAATGTTCTTGTGGAAAAGTAAAATAAGCTTATGGTCTTCTTCATGTCATGTTTTTCTTGCCATGTCTCAGATTATAAAGTGCAATTAAAACCAAGTGTTAATGTTCATAAGGAAAAGAGAACTGATGAGACTGGTGTTGACTTCGCAAGACCTTTCTGAACACTTTCATTCATTGGTTTTGAATTTAAAAAAGATATAAACAAATTAAAGTTGTCCAGTGAAAGAGTCTAGTCAGAAGCTCTTTTCTTAACTGCTATTTGTAATAACATTTTCACAGCACAACGTTCTTTAATTGATCAACAATTATATTTTTCACGCTGTTTCAGTATTATGTCACTATTCCTTGTTTTATTGGTTGATTTGTTCACACAGAGATCAAAGAAAATCTGTTTATCTGAAGTTTAGTAGGCACTTAAGAAGATGTTTAACCTCAGTAAGAGTTTACAGTTGTAGTCTTTATTTAGAAATGCACAACAGGTCTCGTAAGTTAATTATTATATGTTATCAAAAAAATTCCCTATCAAAATGTGGACAAAAAAATATTAGCTAGTTAATCTTCAGTTGACTTCTGCCATTGTTTAGCCAACTAAAACACACCAGGGTAAAATACCAATCCTCCTAAACAGAGAGCTATCTAGCTATCAGATACTGAATGTTCTCTCCTTTCAGTGCTCACACAGGGTGAAAATGATAATAAAAGTGCAGGGTATTATGGGACAAGGTAACTTTGCCTGGAAACTGATGTCTCCCTTTATATTTTTATCTACCCTTTTCTGAAAGAAATACAAATTTCCAATTAAAGCTGTGATTGTAAACACAACTAATACATGAAGAGGTTCTACATCTAAGTAACTCTACAAATTGCAGTGCTTTATATCAATGCATATAAATGCATCTTATACTTCAGTGGGGCTTATCGCAAGAAATCTGCAAAATTTAACTTCAAATATAGAAATGAAGTATGTATCACCCAACACTGTATCAAATGTGATTTTATTTCTCTTCTTCTGCCCTGGGTTTATGCTAGCAGCAGAAGATGAATTTAATTTGAGTTATACTTCCCACATTCGTATATGCTTATACACACTAATTCATCACTACATAGAAAAGCCCTAAAGTGTATTAACATAATACGTTATGAATTCAGGCATCTGCTTTGTTTAAGAACCAGAAAAGAGAAATTATAAAAAATTACTACCAATGTCATCTACAATAACTCAGTATTTTGCTAAAATAGGATTTTTGTACCTATAAAATACAGCCATAAAGAAAATTATGTACAGTAGTGTATTAGCCTCTGATTTTAAATTTACTCATAATCTGTAATCAGTTTGCACCATACATTTCATGATATGCCATTGAAACAGTTATTTCAGAAACAAAATAATTAGTGCAGAAGAAACAATGAACTTTGAATTTAGTATAAGAATTTTAAGGATTATCACAGTCAGTAACAGCCTTTTCTGCCATCTGTTTTATAACCTTACAATCCAATATACAAACCAAATCAAATACATCAACCTCCATTTTTCCTGCATGCTTCAATCCTGAGTTTTAAAAGATTCTGAATTTTACCTTTTTTTTAACAATGATCATTGTTCTTTCTTTTTAATAGCGGTGTATCACAATGTAAATGCTACTAAATTCCACTCAGTTCCAAAACTCTATCTTTTAAAAGTAGAAATAAACTGATTTGAAAAGCTGATTACAGAATTTGTTTACTAGGACTAAAGAACAGATTACAGCATATGAAGACTGCCATGACATACTACTTTCCATATTTAGTGACATCAGAGAAGGAAATTTACTGCGGTAAATTCCAGGCTTCATCATTATTTACGGTCGACAGTGCACCCACGTACACTCAGCATGGTCACCTGGAGCAGTAGGATAGTAAGATAAAACTTGCCAGTAACTGGCACTGTGTGTTTGGCCTGGTGCCCTAGGAGAGTAAACCAAGCACATTCAGTGCTTGTGTATGATGTGAGTCAGACTTTGCCTTTTCCCAACCTCCACAAACCAACAAAACCTGCAAAGCCCAATGCTCCATTTAAACATGACTTGGTGTTCAATTTCAACCAAACCTGACAGAGTTGTCTCAAAGTTGCTAACTTCTTATGAGGTTTTTGAGAATGGTTTTCTGAGATCCCATCAATGTTTACACAGAAGAAACAGTTGCATTGTGAGCTCATCCTTGCCTTTAGATATCAGGGGCTCAACATAAGCTCAGCCCACAAATGCAGATCCACAGAGAACCATGCTTCATTGTTTTCTAAAACCAATATACTGTAAGATACAAGTACTAAATGGAACGGAAAACCTTAAGAACTAAACTGAAGGTTTGACATTTCTTCTCAGTATCTTTGAAGTGATGCACAAGAGTGGTATTCTATTAACGTCTCATAAAATCTCAACTTGCAGAGGATGTATACCCAACTTTAAATAAATTGGGCATAAATAATTTCAATATTTAGTTTACTGTTACCAATATTAGCCCACAATTTTTATTCCTTTAATGTTCACAGAGGAGCAAAATGCAGAAGAATGGGTTCATTCTTCATTTTCTTTCCTTGTAAATGACTGTCTGAGAAAGAAAAAAACCCAACAAACCAAATCAAACGAAATCAAACACAAAAAAAAACCAAAACAAAAAAAAACCCAAACAACATAAGCCCAACAAAAAGGCCCCAAACAAACCACACAAGAAAAAGCACGTATACATAAGGAAACTCAACAGATAACATTAGTATAAATAATGCTGCTACATGAGCCCATCAACTGTGACACAACTTCCTACCACTCTGTCCTGGGTTCAGCAGTTGTAGTCATTTCTCTCCTTAGTAGCTGGTGCAGTGCTGTGTTTTTGACTTTCAGCCTGAGAACAACACTGATAGCACCGATGCTTTTAGTTGCTGCTCAGTTATGTTTACTCTGACCAAGGACTTTCTGAGCCTTATGCTCTGCCAGGGAGGAGGGGAAGCCGGGAGGAAGCAGTGACAGGACACCTGACCCAAACTAGCCAAAGAGGTATTCCATACCACAGCACGTCATGCCCAGGATGTAACGGGCAGTTACCCGGAAAGGCTGGAGAGCTCTGCTAGGGTGGGGTTGGATATTGGTCCGTGGTGAGCCATTGTATTCTCTTCTCTTGTTATTTCCTTTACTATTATTATTCTTGGTGGTAGCAGTAGTGATTTGTGTTATACCTTAATTAATAGACTGTCCTTATCTCAACCTATGGGAGTTGTATTCTTTTTTATTCTCCTCCCCATCCCTCCGGGAGCTGAGGGAGGAAGGGGGGGGGGGGCAGGGGGTGAGTGAGTGGGCTGCGTGGCAGGGCTTAAACCATGACACACTCACAATAGGGCTATGCCTACGCCTACGCCATATCAGAAGACCTATTTTGCATCTTGTCACATACTATGGTAAATAACGTGCACTGGCATGAAGTAACTGACCAAGCTTGCTAAAACCTATGAAAGCATCATTTCAGGAGTTCAGTGTGCACATAAATCTTAAATTACCTTCCACAATACAACATATTGGTACAAAGAAAGACATATACATGTCATAAGTTCATCAGATATTCTCAGATGATACGGCTGAAGCTGCCAATTAGTATAAAACTAGCACAAAGCTCTAAGACAGTTTAAAGATAATTACCATAGAAGTTTCCTTTTCCCCTATTTTTAATATATAATATTGTCAATAGAAATTATCACTATCAAACTTTGCCAAATACAAAAATATTCTTTTGAGATCTTTTATGTATACATCCATAGACACACACATGCACACATGCATTTATATACATATGCCCCATGCCATCATTTTGGTAATGATAAAAAATATATTTAATGCAAGATGCCTCGCATTTCCCAGATGTAAAGATTCGGTTGCTTTTTTTTATAGTTACTTCATTCCAAATAATTTTGTGTTTTTCCTCTTGGTGCTGTTCACAGACATTACATAGTGCCTTCTTCATTTTAAAAATGTTTTTTATTTATCTAACACTAAAGGATAGTGCAAGAAGCTTATCAAGGTATAGGTAGCTTAATTGTTTATAAATATATGTTTTTGTATGTGGAGACGTAAATACATGCAACACTCAGATAATGAATTGAATATTAGCAATGAGTAAGCTGTATTTCATGAACAGTAGTGATTCGTAAGTCATTACCTGTGACAATCACTACATGTAAAGGCATGCTAGCTGATTAACATGCTGTCAGTAATTCCAGATTCTGTATATTAACACAGGCAATATTTTAATTATAATAATGAATTTTAAATCTGTTGCCTTTTCTATGTGAACAAATATACATACTTGAACAAGTGACTGTTTTTGAGATCACAGTGAACAGCAGAGGAAGCCAATGAGACCTTTGCCTTGCAGCAAACAGCAGACAGATGCTACTGCTAGCATACTAGACTACCCATGCCTGAGGTTACCCGTGCATGTTGGAGTTTACCGGCATGAAGCAAGTTTTATTGCCAGCTCAGGGCAATGTGTTTGAGAATTCTAACTCATTTTTCACAATGCAGTTTTCCAAGTCCAGCAACACATTATTTGAGGGCTTTCTACTATATTTGCCATGATCCTGTTCACTCACAGTGTAGACATTATATTTTTACACAAGAAAGTAAATAAGTAAGGATTGTTTTTGCAAAGGCACCTCCACTATTTAAAATAATGGTTTTTATCATTCTAAATTAATAATAATAAAAATATGAAAAGATTAGAATTGGCTGAGTTACACAGGGGTGCATTTTTATTATTATGTGTACTGACAGGATATTCCAGAAAATTATCCAGACTCTATCACATATTTTTTTTCAATTTCTTTTTTTGTCCTAAAAATAGTGTTTGTCAAACCATGTTTCTGTTTGATTTCGAGATTCACTGACCAATTTTACTTCATTTTGCTTTCAATCGCACACACTACCTTCTCTAGCAATGAGACTGAGGTTATCATTTCTGTATCTTTTCACCTTCCCAGACATTACGTTTCTCTCAAATTCTTTGCGAACAAAAAAGTCATTATCTTCTTTCTAATGATTTTTTTATAAACAATCATGTAAGAAAGACTTAATGCAATAAGGATTTCTTATACCCAGTATACATTTCCATACATTCAGGAACACTCAGGTTTGAAAGAGTGTCTGAAACAAAACCAATTAAGCTTTTATTACAGGGAAGAATTATGAAGTTATTTATATTTCTTCAGTATTTCCATTGTCTAGTGTTGTGGTTTAAGCCCAGCCGACAACCCAGAACCACACAGCCACTTGCTCGCTCCCCGCCTCCCCCTGCTCCTGGAGGGATGGGGAGGAGAATCGAAAGAATGTAACTCCCATGGGTTGAGATGAGAATAGTCCGGTAACTAAGGTGTAACACAAACCACTGCTGCTACCACCAGTAACAATAATGATAAGGGAAATAGCAAGGGAAGAGAATACAATCGCTCACCACCCGCCAAACAATACCCAGCCTGACCTGAGCAGTGATCTAGCCCTTCTGGGTAACTGCCCCCATTTATATAGTGGGCAAGACGTGCTGTGGTATGGAATACCTCTTTGGCTAGTTTGGGTCAGGTGTCCTGTCTCTGCCTCCTCCTGGCTTCCCCTCCTCCCTGGCAGAGCATGAGGCTCAGAAAGTCCTTGGTCAGAGTAAACATAACTGAGCAGCAACTAAAAGCATCAGTGTTATCAGTGTTGTTCTCAGGCTGAAAGTCAAAAACACAGCACTGCACCAGCTACTAAGAAGGAGAGAAATGACTGCGACTGCTGGACCCAGGACATCTAGTGAAACCAAACATATTTTTATTAGAAAAAGAAGAACTTTTAAGGCAGATTGGAACTGGATGATTTGAATATTTCAAGGCATAAATAATTACCATGTACTTCTTCCAAGCTGATTATGCTGAAAATTCCTGACCAAGAACATGAGTCGCAGAAAACTGAGAAGTGGACATAGTTTGAAGGACACATAGGAAAGTTTCAGAATTCTGGTGGAAAGGCCTCATCATTCATAAAAGACCTAGTACAGCATACTCTGTGTCATACGCTATCACTCAGGAACTGTTACTTGAGAAAAACCATTCTTAAACAACTTTAAACATACACCAGCCTACAGAAACTGCATGTGACCCCAGTGATAGAAATGTCAAACTTCTCTTGCAATCTCTCACCCTCTAACTTCTGCTAGTTTAAACATGCTAAGTATCACAGATTCTCAAAAATCACCATCAATGTCATTCCATGGCATGCTGAGACTCATGTCTTTCACACTGACCAGGACTGCCTCATGATTCTCTGTATTTTCCAGTTTCATTTTATTCACTTCTAATCTCCAGTTTTATACATCGAGTATGAGCTCAGAAGGGCAAGGACGTCGGGGTCCTTTTTGTTCTGCTTTTAAATAATGCCTTCTATAAGGGGATTCCCAGTTTGCTGCTACAGATTTTACAGTCACTCATGGTGCTGCGATAAATAGTGGAGTAATACTGCAGATTAATGACTATATTGTGCTGCTCAGTGTGAATAGGAATAACCGTATCATGATAGAAGATATTATCCCAAGTAGTGAAGGCATACCTAACACACACAGTAACAAATTCAAACAAATTCAAATTCAAGGTGACACTGCTACTGTTACCTTTGTTCTTCACAAAAATTAAGATCTGATGGTATGTCCATAACTAAATTGTGACCTTGATAGAATTGTACTATCATCACAATTTTACATATGGGGAACTGAAATGCAGATTAAAACCAGAACCAGACAGAGGGTTGAAACCATCAAATAATGATGAAATGCCTAACAACACAAGTTTCCACCAAACCTCATGTGAGCATCCTGACTTCACCTACTCATCAGAAATAAAGGTTGATACACTGGAACCCAGAGGGGCCTCTAAAAGGCCTAGATATTAGATATCTTGCCCAATATCCCACAAGAACTCTCTGGCAGAGGCATACAGCAGTTCAGTTTTCTGGCAGGGCATTCAGCTGCCTTAGCATGAAACTATACTTTCTTCTACCGTCTCCAATTCATTCACTACATAATTTCTGACTTCCGCAATAAAAAAAGCAGACGTACTACAAACAACACTCTCATTGCAACTCCAGTGTGTTCCCACTACACAATTCATCCTGTTCAAGGGAGAGGACAAAGTAGGATATTTACGCAATAGATACCTAAAAGCTATTGCACAATGTACACAAAATAACCAGGCAACTAGTAATTCAGAATTTTCCTCATCAGTGCATTTGATCTTAATAATACTTGGAATCTTAAATACCCCTTTTTTCCCATAGTTTTCCTAAGATCTGTAAAACTACAAGATTAAAAAATCCTCAAATATCATCAATGCATCTCACACAAACATGAAACACCCTGTTTGTCTTTCCTGAGACTAAGCTGATAAAAACTTCTGCATTCTGGAGGAATGTGCTCTAGTGAGTATAAACTTTTTGTGTTCCAATCCCCCCTTTTCTTGTTATCTTTAGCTCATGTTGTCCCCTGTTCTCTTTGCCCAGCTCCTTATTCTTACATCCTGACCCTTTCTGCTCTCTTCTTAGCCTTCAGACTGTTGCCATCTTCTTTGTAGCTTTAATCCCTCCCCTTCATTTTTATTTCACCCTCCTCCCATGTTTTCAGCAACCATCTTCTACTCTCCTCCCAGTGTTTGTTTGCATGCCTTCTCTCCAACCTCTGCTTTGAACCTCTCAGCTCTTTCCTCTCCATTCCTAATAATTTCCTTCCTTTCAGCTTTCCAGGATCCAGAATACTGGATAAAGGATTGCAAGATGCACAGAAAAGATCATCTCTGACTTCCCTGAAAGGACAAGTGGTTGGTTACTTTCCAATTGTCATTACAGCTGAGAGTCCTTGCAGACTTGCGACACAAAATGTTCCATCTTTCAAGAAAACTTACATGAAGAGCTGTGAAGGGATACACAACACCCAGTGAAGACCAAGAATTGCCAAACTCCAGTATGTCTTGTCTAAATATATGCAAGCAGATTTTACTTTTTAAGTTTAGAATTTTGCCATATGTAAATGTATATGTACAAGGAGAGGTGGGGGTCATACACCACTATGACCCTGTCTTCAAACTTCATGTAATTTCAGAGTCATGACAGCAACTCAGTGAAATTATTTTATTAATGGTTAACACGGACAAAACAACCTAAGTTAATTCTGCAGATTAAAACTGCTGATCTGCTTGCACGAAAATCTTTCAGAATGAAACATAAATCTCCAATGCAGAAATTAATCCTGAAGCTTTGGAAAAATTGTAAAGAAACTGAGGGCCAAACAGCCATAGCTATGAACTGCAATGTATTTATCACCTAAAGGCAGGAAAATGATTTGAAGTATATTATTGATAGTATTAATTATTGCACCACAGGAAAATTTACTGCAAATCTACCATATATTTCTAAGTCATCCCTAAGAAAACACTTTACTTTCAGGTAATTTAAGGTCTAGTAAATCAGGAATTTAGGAATTCACTAGTGAAAAACACTGCCCTAGTAAATCAGGAATTTAGGAATTCACTAGTGAAAAACACTGCCTTGAAAGAAACCACCAACAGTGCTTCACCTTCTCTAAAGCTCATCTGAAAGCATTACTAGGTGTTGAGTCTTCTAAAAGGTGTAACTGCAGCTGAAAGCTATTAGCACGCAGTGCGACAACAGCCTGCTTAGGAGATGAATGATACTATCCTATTGATAAGGTCGCAATCGATCTGAGGCAGACTTTTTTACATTAGTAAAATGTTGCAGCACTTTAGAAAGTGTCACCAACAGCCCTTCTCCATGAAAAATCCTCCAACTTTTTGGAAAACTAGTAATTTATTATTTTAAACAAAAAATTTGCCTCATAGTGACAAGAGTATCACCTGTGCCTTATTTCAAACCTACCCTTTCACTGAAAGTGAGCTTATTTTTCTGAAGGTAATACTAAGATCTGTACTCTTACGTTCCCACAATACGTACTCTTACGAAGATGCTCTTCAGGAGTCATATGAACTGCTTGAAAATACAAGGATGGTGAGACACTGGAACAGGCTGCCCAGAGAAGCTATGGCTGCCCCATCCCTGGCAGTGCTCAAGGCTAGGTTGGATGGGGCTTGGAGCAACCTTGTCTAGTGTGAGGGGTCCCAGCCTGTAGCACAGCAGTTGGAACTGGATGATCGTAAGGCCCTTCCTAACCCAAACCATTCTGCGATTCTAGGATTCTACGATACACTGACATTCCAAATACACTGAGAATAGTTATATTAAAAGAAAGAAACAAAAAAAAGGTTAGAAACCAACTTTAAATCGTGAGAGTAAAAAACTACATAGGAATGCTTTGAATGGCCTGGACTTCCTATCATTTCCAGTCTTTTCCAACCATTTCCAGTCCTTCAGCACATAGGATAAGGGGGTGAAAACTGAAAAGGACAATGACTTCATGGAACTTCAAAAAAAACCCTGAATGCTCATCTTCAAGGCCTTTCAAATGAAGGCTGTTCCTGTGAGTTGCAAAGCACCCTTATCCTCCACTGCATTTCACTGTACTCATACTCTGGCAGCATCTGAAGTGTCAAGCACAATATGGTAATGATGTTCACATAGACACTGTGAAAAACCTGGATTATTCAAGGAAGAGAGAGGCGTAAAGGAGTGGAACACTTCAGTCATTTCATGCAAATGTAGCTAACTTGTTTTATAGACTTTAGAAAGCGTTTTTTTCCCAAACACTGTATCTCCTGTTAAGTTGGAGCTTTTAAAGTTTCCTTTAAAAATATGTTTCTGAACACCAACAAAGGATAAACATTCCAATGACCAAGGTCATACAAGGACACAGTTTCTCGCTGAACTCAGGCACTAACAGTGAATAAACTACACTTCAACACATTAGTAGACATACAAGCTGTGGTGCAAAGCATGTATTCTGTAATAACAAGGGCTAACCATTTACATGTGAAAGCTGATTAAGAATTAAATGTAAAATATATGTCTGCTGTCTCAGCCGTATTTGAAATGATCTCTTATTAATGCTTCTAAGTATTTAACAAATCTTTACTGACTTAATTACAGGTTCTTACCTGTTGCCACTATGAGATGAAGAAAGGCCAAGAGCTGAGCTGATACAAAAGCAAACCAGCATAAGTCTTTTGCTTGAAAGCATGTACTGGAATTACTGTTTTCAAGACACTTATCCTTGGACAAGTAACAGTTCTAATTTGTAAAAAGGATAAACATAGCCATACAGCATGTGGCAGAAGTACAGTTCATACATATATACATATATATATATGCATATATTTGGAGTATGATTTATCGACAAGTCAGAAGAATTTCAGGTTACATTAGGTAAAAGCACACAACATACTGACATAGGTACACATGAACAATGTACTGAAACTATTATGTCAAACCAATTTCCTGTTACAGTAAGGTAACAGCAACTGTAGACTGATGAAATACAATAAAAAGGCCATGAAATCGTAAATGTAGTAACAATATCATTTACACCGCTACAGTGCATACTCTAAATACTGTGCTAAGTACTTTCAAAAGAGTAAGCAGTGACATATTTACCTTTCATTATAAATATAAAATAGGTAACTAACAGAAAAGTATGATAAAAACACTTGAATAAACATTTGGACTGTGTTAAAATTACTGGATAGCATTTACTTCCTTATGTCACAACTTCTTAAAAAATGCTATAGGTTGATTGCTACCAGGCTGGCGTTAGAATTAATCTTCCTCTACGGACATGTTATTTCCTTTTTACCTTGCTGTAAAGCATGTGATCCTAGTTATTCTTAGATGCAGGACATATTAGCTTATTGGTATAGTCTCGTAAGCAAATTATGTACTTTGGGTCCTGAAATTTTCATATTTCATTAGCATAGTAGCTTTTTGTTTGAGAGCCATAAAAATGAATTACAACTCAAGAGTGCTTCACATGCAAGTATGCATTTTGCATGCAGGTCCTACACAATCCATTCCAGTGATATTCTCACCATCAAGAAGCAATGAAACTAGATCTTACAAGGTGAACTTAACAGTTTCTAAAACCAGTAAATGTTTCTCAAGTTCAAATTCAATTCAAAAACTTTAAGGAAGATGGTTTCAACGGAACTATATGTTCCCTTACAGTCAAGCAAATACTCAAATGACTAATCAGAAATATATTGTCTTGCAATGCTCTGACAGAAAAAAAATCATCTTGAAATCAGCATGACAGACCTACTGTTTACGTTGCCTCTGAAATTATAGCAGCCTTGGTTGAAAGACCTTAATTGCAATAAAATCCCTAGGATGCAGCATAAGGACATGTCAAGGCTGTTTGCTTGATGGAGTACTTTGATTTTGAGCAACCAACACAGCAAGAGTAAACCCCACAGCTTGCCAAGTAACCAAGAGTAAATCCCATAGTTTGAGGGAAAGCCTTTGCATCTATTTAATACTGTACTGGTGCATGTTTAATATAAATTGTATGGTTACTTTAAAATGTACAAACTTATGAGGAAAGTAGGACACTTGCCCCCAAATTCAAATGTTTTCCTCTAAGCCAGGGGTGTCACAGAACCACGCTGAATCCTACTTTTAATGTACAAACTTATGAGGAAAGTAGGACACTTGCCACCAAATTCAAATGTTTTCCTCTAAGCCACGGGTGTCACAGAACCACGCTGAATCCTATTTACTTTTCTGATTCCATGAACATTCAGTTGCTTCTGTACAGGGTCTCAAAATGCAGATGTTGCAGTACCTAGCCAGTTTCCACCCAAGTCCCTTCCTGCATCTAACCTTAAAGCTTCTGACAACTGATCACCTCACACACCTTCCCAGAATTACTCACATAAAGGGTCTAAGCCTGTTACAATTAACTAATTAACTGATGAGAAAAACCCATCATAAGGAATTTTCCACAGTGGACTCATTCTACAGGTTTTGTAGCACACAGGGAGGAAGCAGGTCTTCACAGCATGAATACTCAGAATTCAGGTAGGGTAACTTGTACAGCAGCCGTGAGATGAATCCCATTACCACAATGCATGGCAAAATCTTGGCAACCTGGGTGGACTCTGGTTTACACAAGTCCTTTTGCTCTGTTAGGGAAATCGCAGCAGGACTTCTGTGAGCAATTTCTGGTGGGATTTCATACAGAGTTCTTCAAGGGTGCATGATATCATTCTTCCATCTTAGAGAGTCACAGAAAAAGAAGCATATTGACTTAGGGCTTCATTATGTCTCTGTTTAGACTTAGGGCTTCATTATGTCTCTATTTAGGCAAATCTGCTTTCTGCCTCTCTTCAATGAGGGTGAAAAGTCTCCACTTCCTCAGAATCTTGCTACAGTTACAAATGGATGACAGCAAGTTGTCTAAGCATCTGGAGAAGGAAGACGCAAAAATCTTGTTAGGAAAACACTGCATCTGCACTTCACCTGAAGGGATTATGGTTTATGAGTCTATGACATAGTTCAGCTACTGACAAATAATAGTTTTTCTGAAACTATGTGAGTTTTAGCAATTGTCACCACTATCTTGACTTTTTGTGCTTTTATAAATGTTAATTAAAAATCATAAGGCTAATGAAAAAAATCATTGCAGTACTTTTTACAAATCTGAAAAATACAAACTAAATTATTTAAAAAGTTAGGAAAAGACTGCAAATTTTCCCTTAAAATATTAGAAGTAAATAATTCTGTCTAATTAACAGAAATGCAGAGCACAGATAAAGCCTCTGAAGACAAGACTTTCCTCGGCCATTAAAATCTCTTTAAACATTATGTATCAATGAACTAAGTAACAAAAAGGGGGTTAGCTATAGGTTTTCTATTTTCTTGTGCTGATATCTATCTGACAGAATATCTAGGTAATTGTTTACCACACACTGTGGAGTTGCTTTGCTCCTTATCTATCCATCCTGCAAGCCTAGTAAGGTGACCCAAAAGACCTCATTTTACATAAAAAGAAGGCATTACTGTTTATACACAGGTACCCCCAGTTGCAACTGTGCAGACTAAAGTTTTAAAACTCATAATCTCTTCTTAGGTGGATTTGGTCAGGGATGACTGGCTAATTGGAGGAAACACATGAAAGCACCTCAAAATCCAATTAGCACTTCAGTGAAATTAAATTGCTTTGCTATTCTGTAGAGACATGGCTTTGATCTTGCAGTGAAAAGTGTCCTTCCTTAAAGCTGCTGTTTTGATTTTTTTCTCAGTAATTAGTGCTAATTGTAAAGCCATTCCTGACATGCTATAAGCAGAGTATTTTGCTGCATTTGACACAACGACCTTAAATCAGTGTTCTCTTTTGTCTATATTGTACTGCTTTATTACTGGCCTAGCTACTTTGCTCATTATTAAATGCACAATATGCAAACGATGTTAAAGCCAGATAAACCAAATTACCTAGGTTTAAGAGCTTGCGTAGAAGTTTGTAATCACTTCACCAGTGATTCCAAAGAAATAAGGAATATAAAATAATATTAGATCACGCAGTAGATATGTTAGACTGCTGTTTCAGTTTTCATTTCTTTTTCATCCTGAACTGCAAAACATAATTGTGATTTATGCTTTTTTTTTTCTTTTTTTCCTCAGTCACACTGAATAATGAACTGAACAAATCATTCCTATTCCAGTCGTCTTGACCGCTCTTCTCTCTAAGCTACACATCTTACATCTGAGAATTTACTAGATGGGTTACAGATCTCTGTCCCCGTTTACAAAAAAGTTGCATGCGTCAAATCTGCCATAAGCTTTCTTGCAAGTATGCATTCTTTATGTCTTGGGTTACACTGTTAAAACCTAAAAATATACAGCTTTTAGAATTAATACAGTAGCAGTGAGAATCAGCTGCAAAGAATGTTCTGTTTTAAAATGTTCCACACAAAAAGATGTATTGCATGAAGGGAATAAACGGAATGTAGTACACTACAACAGCTACAAAATCATGCACATAGCAATGCCCTTTCTGGTTAAGTATCTGGAAAGAAAGAGCTCTTTATAACATACATCTTGATCTCAAATTTAATCTCAGTAACACAGAGACACAAAACCATATTATGCACTAATATCCCACTTCACAGAAAAAAATATTTCTTACTTCATTTTAAGGAATCTCTCAGAGATATAAAAACTTCCAAAAAACACTAGATTTTTTTTTTTAATGTTAACTACCACAAAGTAATATTTTGATGAGTTAAGATACTTACGCATTCACACAAGACTCTGCTTACACTGTAACCACAGTGTTTAAATTACAAGATTTATAAGACATAAGTATTTCTATTTAGAAGTGAGAAAAACTTCCTGACAAATATAGCACTTTTTAGAAAAAAAGCAGTTTCAGCTATCCTAAAGCATTTGGGAACACGTCAGTGATTTTGGTTGGCATTTTGTTTGGATAAAGCTGTTAGAAAAGCAGTTGGTCATTTCTATTGTTTCTTCTTCTTTTCCTTGTCCCTTTTAACTCCACAGTTCCAGAAATCACCCTGATACAGAAAGCACAACTTCAAAGCCCACCTGAGTCAGATCAAGAATTTGAAACAAACTTCTTATGTTCTCAGATAACAACTTAACCTACATATAACATTCAACATTTTATCTTTCTCAGTTCTTCCTAGCTGGATCTGATTAATTTTGTATAAATGCTTACACACTAAGAGTGTGTTTAGTCAGCTGTGAAAAATAGTGATACGTCATTAGAAGGGAGTGAGAAATCCAGCTCTGGAGGGATAAAAAGCAGAAGCTTCCCATTCTCAGCTTTTCATACAAGTATGCAAGAGGAATCACCGTCAAAAAACCCAATCCATTATCAAACAAATGTCATATTTTTCTTTCACCTCATTAAATAAAAAATAGTATTTTTGTATTTTCTGTTTCATTAGTTGAAAAAAAAAATCAATTAGTTCACATACTCATTGCAAAAGTATATGTTAGAAGACAGGATTGTGAAGCCCAACAGCAATACCTCTACTTTTCTCAGTTCCATACTTTGCATTACAGTCCTTTGACCTGATATTCTTATGTCCCTGAGACAAATTTCACCCTGCTGCAGTTATCTCTTTGATACTCTAGTGAGACTTCCAGTTCTGTGTATCCAAACTTGTACCAACAATTGAAAGAGCTGACGTGAGCCCCAAGTGGCTGTGTCCAGATTGTTGCTTTGAAATGGCACTGAGCTTCATTCAGGCATGTGCTGCTGGAACAGAATCAGATGTAGGAGCATCTCAAAGCAAGCCAGGTGATGGCTTAATGTTGTTCCCACTAAATAATTCTGCACAAACTAAAAAAAGTCAGTCTTTTAGTAACATCTAGTGACATAATAAGATATGCAAACCTCAGGCAATAGGATCAATAGTTTAATGATCTGTTTTCAGGGCTGAAAAAATGAAAATTATCTACTATATTTTAAGAAAAATATTTATGTTAGATCAGAAGCATTTTTTCCAGCTAAAAGCTTTGAACAAACAACTAAACAATCAGCTAAACATTCATTTTAAAAAAAAAGAAACAGAGCATTTTATACTGAGATTACTCAGAAAAAAGGCAGATCATATTAAGGCCTAATCCTGCACTTTCTAACGTCAGTGGGACTCTTGACATTGGCCTCGATGGGAAAAGAAGAGGGCCATTAAAATACAATTTTACTTTTAGTCAGTCTTAATTATATAGTGATGGAATGATTGTTCAATTCATAACATCTTAGTGTTTATAAAAGTGATTAAAACATATCTGAAATAATAATTAAATTTTAGGTACATCTTTTTAAATAACATTTACCTATTAACTCTAATAACAAGCATTAGAAATAAACCTAAATGGCACACATTCAGTTCAAAAGCAAAAAGTGCGTCACTGCTAATGACACTGTTGTATCAGTTTGTTCTACAAAATCAAATTCTTTGATAGAATACTGATGAGGCTGCCAGATTCTCCCTGCTTTAGTAGCAGTGCACTCCACCCCATTAGCTGTTTTTCACTCCTCCGCACTTCCAGTCCCCTATCTTCCTGTCTTTTTGGCATCTTTTAACAAACTTAGAAATGGCAGATACTGAGAGTGAAGTCAAATTTTTGCATTAGAAATACCTTGCATATGTGAAAAGAAGAAGGATGCTCTCACTTTTCCCACTGTTATCACCCAATCCAGGCCTCCAAAACAAAGAATGCTTGATGATCATAAAGCACTTTGCAAAATATCTCTCAGAAACACTTATCTCAAGGTTAGATAGTGTTATTGATACCCTGACTGCCTGATTTGCAATGCTGGTTACCAGCTACAAACAATACTTTTGCATTTTAACATCAGAGATTAGCTTTCAGCTCCTTCCAAGATACCTCAAGGTTATTTGTTCACTTGCTGACTATAGTCAAAATGGATTCGAAATAGGTAATTCCATGTATGAAAATAAATAAATAAAAAAAAAAATCTAGTAACAGAATGTAAAGTCTTCCAATACATAAAGACGGCCTAGAGTCTGGAGAGGGACTTTTTACAAGGGCATATACTGGTAAGACAAAGGGAAATGGCTTTAAGCTTAAAGACGGGAGATTTAGAGTAGCTATTAGGAAGCAGTTCTTCCCTGTGAGGATGGTGAGACACTGGCAAGGGTTGCTCAGAGAAGCTGTGACTGCCCCATCCCTGGCAGCGTTCAAGGCCAGGTTGGATGGGGCTTGGAGCAACCTGGTCTAGTGGAAGGTGTCCCTGCCCATGGCAGGGAGGCTGGAACTGGATAAACTTTAAGGTCCTTTTCAACCCAAACCATTCTGTGATTCTATGATTCTATAGAAAAGAAAAATACCACAACAATTAGGCTACCAAATGTCTTTTTTCTCAAGAACAAGAAAAGTTCTCTTTAATTAGCTAAATCCTGGTACAAACAGCTGCATTATGCAATGTAATGCATTAAATTGAATTAATAACTGGCATTTACGCTGGAGTTTTTACCAAAGTCTGACACATCAAAAAATATAAGCAAGGAATTTTTCAAAGTTCTGTAGCACTGCAAGTACTAAGGCAACCAACTAGGACTCAAACAGATGTTGGTAGTGAAGAGATTCTCAAAGAGTCAAGAAACCAGCAGTATTCAGCAAAAACTGTAACAAGGTGCTGCAGGGCACAGAAAGATGAACTCCCTACTGGCACCTACTGAGAGGTCCCCTGAAGTGGGGGGAATTGCATCAGCTAAAAGCCAATTTTATCACAGAACTGACAGGTACTAACTAATGTTTAGAAATAACTGACCAAAAATTGGGAAATGGTTCATGCTGTAATACCTGCATATGGTAGAAAGTTAATTCTGTCACAGCACTGGTATCCTGGAATACGGTAGAAAAAGCCACAAACTATCCAGAGCAATAATATCACCATGATAATATGATATTCAATAAATGAGTAATATGTGGCTACCAAGAACCAAACCCCAGACAAGTGGGTTATAAAGCCCTTCCATAGCCTCTTCCTGCATTGCACAAGGACTTGCTAAAATGTTGTAACATTGCAATTTAGATTTCCATGTAAAGATCCACAGAGCATTTTGCTGCTTTTCCCAGTTCCCAAAACTGATCATCAGCCAAGCCCACAGCCTCATAAGAAATCCAGAGAGTAGCTTAAAGATGAGGCTTTTATCAGTGAAAGTAATCTTCCATTCCCCAATTAAAAGTCTGGCTGTAAATCAGTCACCTATCCTACCCAGATGTCCAACAGTTTTAGCAAGCCCCCTCTAAGATGCAACATCCACAGGGTGAGAAATTCCTAAACACTGAATGGTGTTTTTTCACAAATATTTCAAAATAAAATATAGAAGGCCAATTAGAATCATAGACTAGTTAGAGCTGGAAAGGACCATAAGATCATCTAGTTCCAACCCCCCTGCCATGGGCAGGGACACCTAGCATTAAACCATCTATTTACTTAAAAGGCAGCAGAAAAATTAGACCAAAAAATAACTTGCTGTATTTAAATATCCATGCAGAGAAAGAAAGAAAAGTTCCCAAACAAAGTTAGATTATGTATTTCTGCCAGAATGAAAAGGGAAGCTACTGTATCACAAGCATATAAGACTAAGTTGTTATGTCCTGGCATGTACAGCACCACTTCACAATAAAAGCCCAGACATGCTTCAAGAGCACACAAACACACTTCAAGTTTTTATCTAACAACTTCATACTGAAAAACACCTTCATACACAAAAATAAATACATTGTACTATGGACAACTCTTGAATAGCTAAGGCATGTCCTGCACCACCTTATTAACATTACAATAGGAAAATGTGATGGAAACATGAGGGAATAAAGAAACTCCCCTCTTTCCTCATATGGAGAATGTATTTAAGCAAAACCAACAGAAAATCTTTCAGAAGGTAAGAAGAGTTTAAATATGTTTTGCTATGTTTTAATCCTACTATTTGGTACTCATTAATCTTTTAGCATCTGTGGCAATAGGTAGGCAGTGAACTGTAAATGCTGCCATAGCTAGAGATAAGAATTTCAGTGTGCTTGGACTGTTTCTATGAAGCACATTTTGATAAGCTTTTTTATTTTCCTATGCATTCCATGCATTTACAGTAGTTTATTGAATCAGTAACACCAAAAATGTTGGGTTTGCACAATTTAGATGTATTCCAAATTTCTGGACAAATGGTGCTTGGTACAAATCACAGGTATACGAGTGTATAAAAGTAAAAATTTAGAAAATATGACACTTGGTGTGTTCTAACTTAAAAATATTAAAAATAAGCTATGTTTTTGCTAATTCCTATACTTGTTTAAATGAATTTCTAGTGATACAGGATACAATCTTGATTAACAAAAGGAATGACTAGTTATACAAACAGGTTTTGTTTCACACCTTTAAGTCACTCACTGTGGTTTTACATATATATCTAGCTAATATAACTGCACACATTGAAACCTCTTCCTATGAGGAAAAAAACCTTTGCCCTCATCAAGGGCTGGGTGGAACTTACAAACACCTTTGGCTGCCCACACATTGATGCTTCTTGGCCGTACTTCCTAACCTCAGAACAACAGATCCTCCACACCTTCAATCCAAGTCACTCTAAAAGGATGGCAACAACCTTATGATGCTCCATGATCTTCTCCAGCATCCAAAAGCTTTCAAAGCAAGAGTCAGTACTCCTTTGAGTTCTACACTGAAGCACTCCTCCCTATTTTTTATTTGTTCTCTGGTAGGTTTAGTTAGCTCAGGGAGCAGTGGAGACTTAAGCTTAATACTAATAAGGCTTCAGATTTTTCACTCTTGAAAATTCTACAAGCCTGTGTCGTGGCTTAAGTCCGGTCAGCCAGTAACTCAGAACCACGCAGTCTCGCTTGCTCACTCCCCCGCTTCCTCCCCTCTGCTCGCGGAGGAATGGGTAGGAAAATCTAAAGACTGTAACTCCTATGGGCTGAGATAAGAACAGTCCAGTAACTAAGACATAATGCAAACCACTGCTGCTACCACCGATAATAACAATGACAAGGGAAATAACAAGGGAAGAGAACACAATGGCTCACTGCACCAACACCCAGCCTGATCCCGGAGCAGTGATCCCCCTTCCAGGTCACTCTCAGTTACATCCTGGACATGACGTGCTGCGGTATGGAATACCTCTTTGGCTAGTTTGCGTCAGGTGTCCTGTTTCTGCTTCCTCCCAGCTTCCCCTCCTCCCTGGCAAAGCATGAGGCACAGAAAGCCCTTGGTCACAGTAAACATTCTAAGCAGTAGCTAAAAACATCGGTGTAATCAGCACTGTTCCCAGGACAAAAGTCAAAACCACAGTGCTGCTACTAAAAATGAGGAAAATGACTGTTACTGCTGAACCCAGGACAGCTTGTATGAGCTGCAATGCTACAAAGATTTATAACTTAGCTTAACTGAGTGGATTTTCCACAGGAGGGCAGTTTCTGATACCCAAAATATGTTCTTCTAAATGTCTAGCCCTTCTTCCAAAGTCTGAAGGTGCCACAGCATTTCAAGCAAAAAGGTCTACAAACCATTTAGCATGGGAAAAGGAATACTTTTCTTCTTAAACTATTCTGCAGAATAATTAACCATTCTGACCAACACAAAATGGTTAACCTGCGATGAATACTAAACATGGCAAAATTTCAACCCTAAAGCTACTGCTTTGTAAAATGTTTCATGAAGCAACTGTTTTATGTATGTTAAGATACAGTTGTAATAGAGTATACTGCCCCACCTATAAGGAAACTTTAATCTGATTTTTCTGAATGTAAAATTTAATGAACATGATAATGAATCTGTGATTTGCTTTGTTTTTATTTTAGTTCTTTTGCTTTGTGTAGATTAAAATGTAAATGTTGGCCTTGCAGTACCTCACAACAGGGTCCTGGTTCATCATAGTAACAAAAACTGAATTAAATATCAACAAATTCCTGCTATATTCAAACTTCTCTTCGGGTATGGATTACAAAGGAATGCATTATTTAAAGCTTCTCTTTCAGGTTAAAAATCCTCTGTTAATAAAACTCCAGGGCCTGATACAAGGCACATTTATTTTCCTCTGACACGTGCCAGAAGGAATATTATAGAAGACTATGCATTTCAGATCTTGGTTATCTTTCCAGCTGCTGGGTTTTCTCTTTCAAACAAAAGAAGCTTAACTGAGCAGCCCCTCAAAAAATTGTGAAGAATGCAAATAAGATGTAATACAAAGCAGCACTCTTGCATCTTACGATGGCTGGCTACAGACCGCATACATAATACCTGCAAATTTCCATTCACACTCCCAGTGTCCATTTTGTAAATAATTCTCATCTTCTTTGAGACTCACACTTATGTAAAGCACAAACATTTGTGGAAACATGGATTTTGTTAATAAGTAACAACTGCGGGCTCATTGCTCAGCCATCCTGCAGTTTGACAGAGGCTTTACCAGTTTTTTGTCAAGCTACACTTGCATGCAAAGGGGATACTTTTTTTCAGGCACCTGTACTTTCAGTCTTACGCTGTTTTTATGACAAGAGAATATATACTTACAGTCACATCTCTTTTTAAATATTATGTATTTCTGTGTTTGGTTTGGGTTTGAGTCTTCTTAGGGAAAGCAGAATATGGTGATAATGAATTTTGAGCAATTTGCTATCTACATGAGAGACTGTAATACAAAGATCTCACAGAGGAGGAGGTATGGTTAGCGAAACAGCAATCTTGTCCTTTACATTGTTGCAAATGAAGTTTGATTTTACAGGTCTAAAGCCCTTCGTTCACATTTAAGCATCAGAAACATTGCTATGAACTTTAACATGTTCTGAAGAAATTACATGTGTATTAACAGAAATCAGAAGTTCAGAAAAACATCTGTATGCTGAATGTATTTCTATAACTAGAAGTCCTTCTGAAATTACTAGGTTCCACCCACCACAGTTTATTCCTGATTTCTAGCAAAACGATGCGCCCTGCAGACAACATTTCTATAAGCTGATCCTAATTACCACATGTACCAATTATAATGTCACTCAGAAATAGACCTCAATCCATCTTCCTATCATATATAATGAATTTCTAGAAAACAGCCTAAATGTACAGAAAAGTTGATGAATTACACCAATGCCCTGCACAGCCTTTCCAGTTAAAGTTCTGTCATATTTGCATTATAAAATACCTTCATTTTCTACCTACATGAGGCATAAATTATTAGATGCATAATTTGTGAATGTTAGCTTTTAAACAATAAACACAAACTTATACAGTGCCTAGCACTTCATGAGATGTAACAAGTGGTATCAATATGAGAAGGACAAATTTTAGAACTCTCCAAAACAACTACTTGCACCTGACCTAATCATTAAGTTGCCAGGCAAGCTTCCTCACAGGAACATGGATATCTCAAGAACTTACCTTCACTCATGATTATAGAGCTATGTGAATCATAGAATGGTTTGGGTTGGAAGGGACTGGACCACACAGATCATCCAGTTTCAAACCCCCTGCCATGGGCAGGGACACCTTCCACTTGACCAGGCTGCTCCAAGCCCCGTCCACCCTGGCCTTGAACACTGCCAAGGATGGGGCAGTCACAGCTTCTCTGGGCAACCTGTGCCAGCGTCTCACCACCCTCACAGGAAATAACTTCTTGCTAATAGCTACTCTAAATCTCTCATCGTTAAGCTTAAAGCCATTCTTTCTTGTCCTGTCACTATATGCCCTTGTAAAAAGTCTCTCTCCAGATTTCTTGTCGGCCCCTTTTAGGCACTGGGAGCTGCTCTAAGGCGTCCCCAGAGCCTTCTCTTCTCCAGGTTGAACCAGCTCAGCTCTCTCAGCCTGTGTCTAGAGCAGAGCTGCTCCAGCACTCAGAGCATCTTTGTGTCTTTTTCTGGGCTCACTCTAACAGCTCTATGTCCTTCTTGTGCTGCTGCTTCAGAGCTGGAAGCAGGACTGCAGGGGGAGTCTCACTAGAGCAGCAGAGGGGGAAAATCCCCTCCCTGACCTCCTGGTCATGCTTCTTTTGATGCAGCCCAGCATACAGTTGGCTTTCCTGGCTGCGAGGGCACATTGCTGGGTCATGTTGAGCTTCTCATCAATCAACAGCCTGAAGTCCTTCTCCTTGGGGATGCTCTCAATCCATTGTCCACCCAGTCTGTGTTTGTACTTGGGATTGCCTTGACTCAGATGCAGGACCTTGTAAGCTGACATTCTTCAGATTCACTAAACATCTTCTCATCTTCCCTGCATGATAATTTTCCTTCTGTTTTTGATATAAGGAGATTAATGCATGAAAACAGAGAACTGAAGCTAGGCTGTACTGAGGTTCACATCTAAAGGGGAAATCTGCAGAAATTGAGTAATGTCTAAGTAACATCATCAGAAAGAAATCCCGTAATTGCTAAAGCACCTGCCATTTATAATTTTGAGATAGAGAAATCTCTTGAAATAACTGGGGCCATACATATTTACCTCAGTTGTAAGCATATGCATGGAAAGAAAATTAAAGTTTACAAAGTACTCCAATAACTTATGACACTAACTTTTAGTGAGAAAGATTCAGAAGGGAGACAAACTGAAATAATTCAAACAAAAGGCCTACTACTATAGCTTACTATCATAGACTCAGTCTTAGGACACTTTTAAGAATTTGTCTTAATTCTGCAGTTTATGTATCATGGAATTAAGTAGACTGAGGTTTTGTATCTGAAACTCAAATCTTGGTTAATTAATACACAATAAAAAAGTCATGTTAACATGTCTGGCTCAATAGGCCACTTAGCACACACCTCTTGCAAAACAGGTTATATATGCAGCAGTTACAACCATGTGAACATGCTGCATCTTCATTCAAAGCAGGGTTAATTTTTACAGAACAAGATGCTGGAAAAAAAAGTACATATTAAAACATATTAAACAATAAAACATTAAAAAAATAAAAGTAACGTGTCTGCTTAAGTTTTGTTCTATATCTATTCCAGACTGTTCTATCACTAAAACAGTCCCAGTCAAAACAGATATTTGCTAAGCACTGGTAAAAGAATTTAAATATTCAGTCTGATGATACAACAAATGTTAGTTATTGTGAGACAAAAAATGACAGTTTAACACATATATGTTTTATACTAGGACATGAAGAGTTGTAACTTCTCTCTCCCCACATTGTTCTTCTTGCTTCATCATGGCAACATAATCAACCATGGAACTAGAACAAATTAAATTTATTATGGAACCAGAACAAATTAACATGAAGAATACTATAACCCATCACATAATTATGCCAGAGGTACAAATCAATTCCTTCTCAAGCAGTTTTGCAAATGTTAGATTTCTTTTTAACCACATGGACAATTTTTAAATCAAAAGTTTCAAAAATGAAATGACTAAAAAATTAACCATTGCCCCCCAGCTTCCCATGAAACTAGGTCTATCCATGTGAAATAGATTTATCACAAATTCTTGTGACAGGATAAAGATGACTGATAAACTTCAGTGACAGAATTAATTAAAAAAAGATGTCTCAGTCTTGTGATCAGATTTCTGGTTTTGAAAGATTGCTACACACCTCTGTAGATGATATGTAAGGGTATTTAGAGATGATGAGCCATTTACTTCTGGCATCAGGCTGTTATGGCACACTGCCAGCTATCTCAAGAGAAAACTAAAAATCTAGTACATGAAGTACAGACAGTGTAGCTATTCTTGGGTTTCCTTGGAGAACAGTCTGACTTCTCTGAAGTCATGTTGTTCCTTGACACATTAGAAACTGTCCTAGGAAGCATTTTAGTTTGGTTTCTTAAGCTTTTTCCCCTTTTACAGTACAGACTACATAGCAATATAGTAAAACCTACTATTGCATGAGCACATCACTCATTTTCATAAAAGACCACCTAAACAAAATGAACTACTGCACCAAGGATAAGCAAGTATGCACAGCCTCTATAATTACAGCCTACACCTCTGACAGCAGTATTATAAGTAGCATATACATAGATAATGGTAGAAGCTGGTTGAATACATACACCAAATGCAAAACTACTAGAAGAAAAATTTTCCACAGATGAGCTACAGGATGATTCCCACAGAACCTCTTATATGCTTTAAAATAACTGCTGCTGTCAAGCAGCTAACTTGTATATTATGTTTGTTTGCTGATATGCTGCTTATTTAAGTCTTTGTCTTGCTTCCTAGCTTTTAGCAGATTTTTTTAACCTTTATCCATAGAAAAAGCTAAAACATGAACAATATTCACAAAAATTATGCAGATATTTCCCAATATGTCCTACAGGATAAAATAGATTTTTTTTCTCATATGGAATACAAGGAAGAACTTAAATACTCAGCGTGTGACATGTCTGAATGAGGGATAAATCATCAGTGGAATCGGTTGATTAAGCATGATACCTAGAGTGAAAATGGAGAATTCTATCTTGCATAAGGAAGTGTGAATAAAGATATGCATGTATTTGAGATCATGTGCACATAGAACAAAACATCTGAGGACACAGCTGTGCACACAAGTTTCAAGATGCTACAGAAAGACAGCCCTGTGGTGACTGCATGCATGTAGCCTACATGGGTAGGAGGAGAAAGGATTACTTAGGTCATAATATTTTTAATATGAAATTTATTTTTAATATAAAAATGCAGTTAGACTTTTTTTTAAAGGATGATCTTATGATTTTGTAAAGGATTATCTGACAATTTTGCAAAGCTGCATTACAGTTATGATTGCAACAATACCTCTATATAAATTTATAATTTATATAAATATACAAAGTATATTTATAAGGAATATCTTGTAAGATCTGAATGAAAACTGTATAACTTGAAAACAACTATCCTCTATCTTACAAAAAACCAACCTGTCATACATCAAAACCAATATTCACTGAAACAAAACTCAAAATATTAGTACTGCAGCTACAGACTTTAAGATATCTAAGCACAAGTCTATGTTTTTATCTTTGTTCATTAACTCTTTCAGTTTCATTGTACCTCAGATATTATCATTATTTGAAAACATGCAAGTCAATAATTGCTCTAGTACAGGCAACATGTTTCTCTGCTTTTAGACCTAAGAAGTAAATGCTTCTAGTATCTGCCCAGTGCTTGGAGTGCATTTTTTAGCAACATTTATAAAGTGAAAAAAAGTCACATGGAGAAAAATGACCCTCCAGCAGCACAGGCAACTTTTTCAGATACACTTATTGTAAGGCTATAAACAAGTAGCACCAATAAATAAATAAGCACCACATATAATGAGTAATATTCTTACTTACAGCAAACACAAGCATTACTTTCAGACAATAGTTAAACTTGCATTGAAAGCCATCCCTATTCTTGGCAGCTGGTACTTCTGTATTTTCCCCCACGGGGTGCTCTCCTGAACTATGTTTACAGTAGAAAGTAGGACTGTTGATGTTGGTTTGTGAACAAAGTGTATGAAGACATTTAGCTTTAATAATTGTTTTCAACTGCTAAAAAAATCCTGAAAATAGCTTGTTTTCTCCAATGCTAGATAAATTGCTACCTCAGTATAGACCATTTATTTGTAAGAAAAATGTTTTCTACAATACTAGAAATTGGCCTTTTTCTTTGCTAGTTCAACAAACACTTTTCTACTTGTCTAAATCATAAGGCAGAAATCTGCTGAAGAATTACTGCATGTCTGAAAAACTCTTCCATTCATGAAAGTATCTCACCACAATTACCAGACTTTGATAAAATCACCATCCCATTTTTCAATTTAATACATCTGTATTCTCTGTGGACTATGAGATATTAAAGTGATGAAATCAAAACACTGATGACCAGTTAAGTAACAATTACATTTTAAAGCTTTGTTTAAGGGGCTTTAGGTTTTATCCTAGTATGTACTGTGAAAACTGTTTGAAAAAAAAAAAAGACCATCAACAGCAAAATAAAAGTTCTTCAACAAAATCTTTTAGGCACTTGAAATGAAAAATGAGACTAGTTTTCACAATGGATTAAGTGCTCCCTTTTGTACCTTCTCTTCCAGTTTTCACGTAGCTGCTGTAACTCATGGAAGTTAGAAAGTTTTTATTATTTATTAATGTAACACAGAAACATTCCTTTAAAAACCATTATGATTCCAACCTAAAAATTACTGCTCATGTGCTAGGACTAAGAGTTGACACTAGATCATTTCATTACGTATGAGTAGGTCAGACTGTTGTCAGTTGCTGGTCCATGATACAGTACTGACCCAAAGGTGTCTGACAGCTCTACAATTCTTCTGGCTTGTCTACCTAGGAAATCTATAGCAAAACAATTCAGGGTATGAATTTAGTAATTGTACTTTATGCTTCATTAACTCCTTGAGCATACAATTATTCTACAACTCAAAGTCTGTATAATCAGTCTTGTCTCAGACCTAGAGAACATAAAGCATTTAAAGCTCCTTGAACAGCGCATGGAAAGTACTAGTAGCAGCAGAGGACATACACTTTCTATTATGTAACAAGAGCTATAAATAACCCCAAACATCAAATTCTTATTCTTTTTTATTTCTCCTAGGAAGAAGTAGAAAAAAGGGAAAAGTGACAGCAGTCAATTTTGGAACTTGTCTTTGCCAATATGTAATAAGACTGGGAAGACAATTCAAAAGCAGAGAAGCAGGGTAGGTTAGATGTTAAAGCACAATTTAATTTTTTTTCAGTCATGTTATATAGTCTATACCTCCTCTTCCCTCCCCTTCTCCACCTTCCTTTAAATACCTCTTGCTGGTTTAGAACTTTTCTCTCAATCTCCGCCTTTATTTCTTCATTCCCTTCTTGACCTACTCTGGTATATAAAGCCAAAAACTACTCTCAACAGAGAGAGCAAACTGAACCTTATTTTCTCTTAACTTCTTCAGTAGACAGTTAATCTGCATCTCAAAATATGTGCAGTATGTCTTTCCTACCAAAGGCTGTGAAAGACAAATCTATAGTTCAGAACTGTGCTACCACTTCAATCAACAAGAAGATAAAAAGATCTGAATAAGAAAAATTTCCAGGGTTCTTCCAATCCCATCACTCAAAGCAACTTTATATTTCAAATGTAAAAATCACAAGAACTTGGTCTAATAATTAAGGCAGATCTTTGCAGGAAATAACACGTCAGTTTTCTCAACAACAGAGAAACAGTCAGGTAGGATGACTGACTGGTTTTTTGCCTGTATAGGGTAGACAACATCTGGGACTATGACAATAGTATTTTCCAGGTTCAATGTCACATGGTCTTTCTCTGGAAAATTGTCTATTTTTTTGTATCATATGTTCTAATTTTGTACCTATTTCGCTGGCTGAAAGAGTTTTGATAAGCCCAAAATAATACTAGTCATCTATGATATCCAAAAGCAAAACTTCAGGAAGCCAATTTCTACAGAATAGTGAAAATAAATCCCTTTGTCTGCTGATTGTATTTTCAGTCCTGTCCTAGTAACTTCTCTCTGACTAACGCACTTGCAAAGCTTCTTACATTAAGCTGTGTCCGTTTTCCTATCTGAAGTGGTGTTTCTGTAGGTCAGCTTGTCTAATTTGGGGTCTAAAGGAGACAGCATTTTGTGGATAATTTTTCCTGTTTAATTGCTGCCACACAGTGTAAGACTTACCTGTGCCTACACGACAGAAAAAATGTCTCCTGGACTTTGATAGCCAGAAAATTATTTCCCAGGTTTCTTTCAGTGGAGAGAATTTCTACTCATATTTGACATCTTCCTAAACTAAGTTTTCCTTTGTTCATGAGTCAAACTAGAAAGAAGCTTTTAGTTCCCTATTTAAGCTGTTAGAGTAACAGATCAATTTGTGAGCTTTCTGGATCACATCACTTTTACATCTATTTTTTATTTTCAATCTTCATTTTCCCTTTAAAATGTCACTCTGACTACTTATACTTTATAAGAGCAATCCATACTTTCATAATTACATAAAACAGCTCCAAGTATATTATGTATCCCTACCACAAATGCAGTTATTTTTCCCACCTAACTTAGTTTTATGTAATTTTAGCCTATCCTTTCTTCAGTAAGAACAATGAATTGGCGCCAAAGGTTGTACATAGAGCAACAAATATTTTTTCAGTCAATATTGTGCTCAGAGGCTATTTGAATAGACAGAAGTGTTTTAAAATGTCTGTTAGCTAATTTCACTTTCAAAGTGACAACCCTCATACTCACAAGAATCTCACAAAACAGCTTTCAAATGCTGAATGACACAAACAGCATTTCTGAAATCTGCTTAAAAGTTGTGTGCTCGACAGTCTGTACAGAACCCATAAATACCATATGTAGTTTTAATCAGATGACTGATTTTCTAGTCACAAAATCCACATGCAAATATTTGAGACAGAACTATATAGCTTTTATTCTATTGCTGTCTGCAAACAGAAACAAACCCCAACTTCAGATGCATTCTGTCCTCACTATCACAGCCAAAATGTTAAAGTATGTGTTTTGCTTGCTTCTACATTAAGTGGCAAGATGGAAAACAGGCACTCAGAAAAGGTACATGTAAGTACCAGATACTGAAAGCTGAAATTAAACATGAGCACGAAGCTGGGAAGAACGACTTATCATTAAGAAGCCATTTTTGAATAACGGATTCTTCTACTTCAAGAACAAATTAAAACTGAAGGCACAGGGCACATCTGGAGAACAAGCAGTTTAAATCTGCAAAAGCTAAGACAATTTCCAGCAAATACGCAGGTTACAAGGGCAAATTAGAAAAACTCTAATTTGAAAACAACAACAAAACTAACAGAGAGACAGCAAAAATGTTTACTTTATAAGGTATGTACTTGCTAAACAAGAGCGTGTGGTAAAGCTGATGTTTGCAATGACACTGTAAATTGAAAACAGAGATGGACACCTACAATAACATCCAGTCTAAGGATGTAAAGACAATAATGACTCTTTGCACCTAGCCCCTACAGTTACTTATTAAAATCATAGAATCATCTAGTTTGGAAAGGACCTTTAAGATCAGCAAGCACCATAAACCTAACACTTGTCAAATCCACCACTAAACAATGTCCCTAAATGTCACATCCATATGGCTTTTAAATACCTCCAGGGATGGTTACTCCATCACTTCCCCCAGCAGTCTTTTCCAATGCTTAGAAATCTTCTTGGTGAACAATTTTTTTCTAATATGCAACTAATGGCACAGCTTGAGACCATTTCCTCTCACCCTATTGCTTATTACTTGGGAGAAGAGACTGTCATCCACCTCACTACAACCTCCTCTCAGCTGTAAATAGGACCTTTTCTCCAGGAAAGAGCTTCCTCTCCAGACTACACACCCCAGTTCCCTCCGCCATTTCTCATCAGAATTGTGCTCCAGGCCCTTCACCAGCTCCGCTGCCCTTCTCTGGCCCCACTCCAGCACTTCAATGTCTCTGTCGTAGTGAGGAGTCCAGAACTGAACACAGGATTCGAGGTGCAGCCTTGCCAGTGCCCAGCACAGGGAGATGATCACTGCCCTGGCCCAGCTGGCCACACTATTGCTAATATATGCCAGGATGCCGTTGGCCTTCTTGGCTGCCTAGACACAAGCTGGCTCATGTTCAGCAGCTGTCAGTCAGCACCACCATATCCCTTTCCACTGAGCAGCCTTCCAGCTGCTCTTCCCCCAGCCTGTAGTGTTGAATGGGGCTGCTGTGGCCCAAGTGCTGGACCCAGCACTTTGTTTTGTTGAACCTCATACCACTGGCTACAGCCTATCGACCCAGCCTGCCTAGATCCCTCTGAAAAGCCTTCCTACCCTCAAGCGGATCAGCACTCCTGTCCAGCCTGATGTCATCTGCAAACTGACTGTTGGTGCACAAAATCCCTTTGTCCAGATCATTAATAAAGATATTAAACAAAACTGGCCCCAATACCGTGCAGGCTTAAACTGGTAGAGTAGCTAAAGATGTTACAAATGTATATGGTTGAATTTACAATAGTCATGAATAAAGAAAAAAATACTAGGAGAAGTGCCTGTCTTTCTGGAAAATTTCTGACTCCAATATCCCACCAGTGCACGACAATTTTTTTTCTGATAGTATTTCCAGTAGACGATCTAGAATACTCAGGTTTTTTTAAATTCCAGAAATCTTTTTTCCTAATGTCCCCCTGCCCATAAATCACAAACCCCTTAAGATTTGCTATTATGCAGAGCTTTAAAACCAGATGAACACTGGCTCTACAATGCATCAGACAGCAAGAGGTCCTGTGGCTTCAGAACACAGATCTGACACTATGAACTTTTGTTCTAGAAACACCTATCATATAAAGCATATGATTCTAAGAAAAGTTTTTGAATATATGATGCATGTGTCATTGCTACAAATTGATATAATTTTTTAGTTCTCTGTCTTCACCTGGAAAAAAGAGAATTTAATCATAATAGAGAGAAGGGTGATTTAAATTTTTAAATTTGAGGGGAGTGGGGGCTAAGAAGGCATGTTTATTAACAGCACTCTCACATACTACACTTCTGGTAGCACAGAGGAGCTGAATAGGTTGGGATTTAACATTCCTGTACAGGGAACAAGGAGGACGTGTGCCTCTGTATTCCTTTCCCCAAGGCCACCCCAAGTCAAAGGGTGGGCTGAGCATCCTCTAAGCCTTGCTGAAGACCCTCTCTCTACTCCATTCACTCCAACATCCATATCTGCTATTCCTTCTAGTCCTGAGACAAAATCATCCATGTTTTAATACATGAGTGCTTTCCAGCCCAGGAGTCCCCTATCCTCCAATTTTCTCAAGTGTCTCACTTCAGAGCTCCCAATGTCACATCCTACATTCTCCTGGCTAAAACTACATTCTAACTCCATGTGGGCCAGTCAAACTGATACACTGATCAAATCCCTGGTCCACTATTCTCTATTATTCCCAAGGGCCCCCAGCATGTATTCGTTGCCTCTAAGTGAGCCTGCTATCTTGCTTGGCTATGGTTTGGCTTTTAGCTTTGGAAAAGATTGAAATATCTATGCTGCACTTAGGAAAAAAACTAGGAAAGTGAAAAGAGGCCAGGTCTAGATAAGAGGGCACTTACAGACCATTCTTCTTACAAAGTGGCTGAAATTCAGCAATACATATGCAAAACTTGCAATGGCCAAAGTTCATTACTTTCTTTCAGTGAAGGCTGAGGTCTCCAAAACAGAATGGGCTGGGCATCTATCAGCAGCTGCACTGTGCACCATTTTCCTTTATTGAAGAGCCAGGTTTATTTCTCTCTCTCTTTTTGTTATCTCTCTTTTCATTACAACTATTATTATTATTACATTTTACTTTAATTATTAAACTGTTCTTATCTTAACTCATGGGTTTTACTTTTCTTTTTCCACCATCCTACCTGAGGGATGCGTGTGAGCAAGCGGAGGTATGGTACTTAGATGCTGGCCAGACTTAAACCACACCCATCGACAGAGTTGAAGTTACCGTGAACTCTGCACTCAGTGCACCAGAATTTGAAAATATTTTACATTATCAATTAAAACTTTGAAAAGCAGAGAGAATCTTTTCTGAGTTCCAGAAGAGAGCAAGGTTCCAGATGACAGCAAAATATCCACGGACTTTTTCCTTAAACTGTGTCTGCACATTTTATTGCTGTGACTGACTGGTTTTATTTTTTATTCTTTTGCTTTCATTCTCATACATCTAAAGCTTCTTTTATTCCCTATGTGATATCATCAGATGTTCACGACTTAAAGTCTATGTCAGCAAAAAAACCAACAAGGCTTTCCATCTTTCACAATCTGATGTGCACCAACTCTAATTCAACAAAAGACCTGTCAGTAACTCCATTACCAAGTACAGCAATAAGCTTAATTTTCTGTGCGCAGTTCTAAGCCACTTCCCATAGGAACTACACAAGTGCTTCTTTGTTAAATCTTTGATTCAAGATACGGACTTTTTATGCGCAAACTGTGAGATGCATCAAAATCTCTAGTATGGAATCTTTGGTAATCAGATGAATGACAATACATGAAGTTGCAACTATGATGATTAGAGAATCATGAGCATCTCACATAAGGAACAGAACATACATGTGTGGAGAGGTAATTTTACCCATCTAAAGAAAGATGTATGTGTACTTAGAAAGAATTACAGTGTTTCTGTATGCACTGAGGAACAGGGTTCTTGTGTGATGTGTTGCATCATTAGTCCTCACAGGTTTCAGAATTACCTTTTTTTTTTTCTTTCAATACCACATTGCAGTTAGATACCTCAATAAGATATAGGCACTTTGCAAATTTGAAACAGGTTTTGTGCCTGCACAATTTCTATACATGTCTTAAAGTTGTTTACTATTCAAGTATTGTTATTTCTTTCTTTGGCACTAGCATCAATATTTACAGTTGCATGAACAGAGTTAAATATAAGGTGCATCTAATTCATACAGTCCATTTCCCTTCCATTAGAGACTTTCCTCTTCCTAAAATCAAATTAAATGGTATTATGCATTAGCAGAAAGCAATCAAATTGTACTTTATTTTACCAAAAAGACTACATTGTTGACCTTTCTATTTTGATTAAAAAACCAGGAATGCATGTGAAGAAATTCACCAGCAATGTACTTCACTTACAAAATGTTCAACTGCATTATAAATAAGTCCAAAAAGTAAAAAAAATTATTTTAAACTACTATTTAATCTTCTTTTTCCTTAAAGACATCCTTGTAAGATGTGGGCTATTTGTGTACTCTGAAGGTGATTTTTCAATTATGATTACGTAGGAAACAAATAAATTAAATAAGAAAGAAATATAAAAAACAAAGAAAGAGAATCCAAAGTATTTTTTCTGTGTTCATGTTTTTACATGTATGTGCAGTTATGGTTAAACACATACAAACGCAAAGCACATGGCTGTTGGCAAACCCCTCTACAGAAGATCACAGTAAGATTTTGGGCAGATAAAATCCAGTGCATCTTTTAGCCTATTTTACAAAACCTCACTGGTCATAAATCATAGCTCAAAAGAAAATAGGGATTGCAGGGGGAATAGAGAGCTTGATAAATTAGGTTTGTTTCAGTTTGCAGTCTCTATTAGTTTCAAGGTGTAATTGTGTTATTTACTGATTAAAGGACAAAATAGATTTCTTTTTTTCTTTTTTCTTCTTAGTAATACCATTCTTCAGAATTGTTTCCAAATCATCTTCCTTTAATTATCTGACAAGAACATAGCACGGTAAAGAAGACAAGTTCTATTTACATAAAATTGTTGAACCACATCTAGGAAAAATAAAGAACCAATTTATCCCTAAACTACCAAAAAGAAACAAAAGAGATCATTTAAGTAGCCAAAGTGAAATCTATGCGCATTATAATTTCTTTTTGTGACAGATACAAGCATCATTTCAGGGATTGAAATAAAAAAAAAAAAATATTCAAGATTTTGAGAGTAAATACACTGGTCAGTAGCTGCAGAAAGTATCACCCTGAATAAATTACTTCTTTTTCATTGAAATTTTGCTATCTTCATGTTTTTCAATTTTCTCAGTGCCTATAAGACCTGCTCTGATCTGAACAGTCCTGTATGGACCCAGAAAGAAAGAAGTCCTTTGTGGAATCATGTCAGTATAGGGGCTCAAAGAATTCCTCACATGCACTGCTGCCACCAAATACAACACAAGACACACCAGCCACCATCACTCAGACTGATGGATGTGATGTAAATAAAATGCATAAACCAAAGAGAAGGAGTGATATTTTAATTACATTACTGTGCTCCTTAGAAACACAGCTTCAAATGACTTCGAATTTAGTGTCGCCTTTCCACCTGGCCATTTGCGGTACCCAAAAACCTGAACACCACCATCCTCTCAGTCAGCAATTCTTGATTCCTTCTGCGCAACCAAGTTTCTAAAACTTAGCTACAGCAATGCCACTTAGATATTCCCCTGACTCCCCCAAGTTTGGGTCTGAAAACAGCTTCCAAACTCTGGTACACTGTTAATCGTTCCTCTTTAACATTACTCAAGAAAAACTGACACACTAAGTCAGACAACAAAGTTTTATGATAGTAAAAGAAATGAAAAAGAGGCAAATGTAAACAAACAGTAAAGGTTACATTCCATTGCTGTTTTTCACTTCACTGGTCAAGAAGAGTAGAAACCTCTGCTTCTAGGGAAATAGTATGGATTCAGATGAAGAGTGAGAGGAGTATAAAAACCATAATTTGGGATTTGTTGCACCAGATCAGCAACTGAGTTAAGTTAGTTATGCTATGCGTCCCTTTACTAGGCAGCACCAATTAAGTACTATGATCACCTCTCTTTCACTTCTCATAACAGAGATGCTACCAGCAGACCTAGTAGGTTAGAATGTTAGAGAACTTAAACCAGCATTGCTGCTTAAATAGAAAGAGCTTGCTTTATTGTGTTTGCTTTCAAAACAAAATGAAAATTAAAGAACTTGTGTTTTACCAACATGAGAATATAGAAATATCCAAGCAGCCAAAAGAAAGATTTTTCCCAATATCCCCACTGGTTTATAACAAAGCTATAGGCAACACTGTCACTGACTTTTAGTGAATTTTCTATGTAACTGGAAAAAGAAAGCAAATATAATTAATTTGCAAGGTATTAGGTTTCTTTTTTCTCCAAGTTAAAATGAAATAGTTCAAAAAGTATTTGCAGCCCAAGGGAAAATTCAATGTGATAAATATGCACCATAAAAAACTCCTGATAGGAAAAACCATTGGTTGGCTAACCGAGAAATAGAAAGTTCTTTTTATGAGTATTCGCTAACATTTCTTTAAATTCCAGGTTAATTTCAAATGCAAAAATAATACACATTTCTTCTTCCCACAAATAGACTGCTGTGGTAAGATCTGAGTTATATTGGTGGTTATGAAAACAGTGGAATCAAAGCTGACTCATGAGCTCACCAGAAGACGCAGCAAGCTCAATGACCACAGTGTGGCTTATGAGGTTTAGGTTAGGCATTAAGGGGTCAAAAAATAAAGTATTTTCAGTAGTTCAAGTGCAGCACTGAAGCATTGTCCAGAGACATGGTGGAACCTCTATCCTTGGAGGTCTTCAAGAAATAGCCAGGCAGAGCCACGGACCTCACCTATCACCAGCCCCACCTGCAGTGCAAGGCTGGACTTGGTGACTCAGAGAGGTTTCTTTCAACCAAAATTTCTATGACCTTTTGATCATACCATATAAATAGTTTGGCTACTGTTCATGTTTGACCTCTAATACAGCAAGACCTAGATCTCTGTGGAATTCTTACAAACTGTAAATGAGCTGATGAACAACTCTAATTTCATCTTTGACATTTTTATTTCCTGGTTGCTTACTAAACTGCAAAAGAGTATTTTTTAAAAAAGCAGTTGATTATTCTAGGGTGATTTCTTTGTATGTGAGTGAGTAGTCAAGATACCTGAGAGATGGTTAAACTAAGAAAATCCCTTCAAGTTGCATTAACTAAGTTACTCTAAAAGCAAGTTGAATGAACTTATTAGTTACTTAAGAAAACACAGGCAAGGGACTGTGAACTGCTAGCACTTGTTGACTAGCTGGTGTTCATTACAATTTAAGTTGATAAAAGTAAAAATGAGCTACAGTGTTCATTTTACAAATTTACAGTAAATGTTTTGCTAATTTACAAAATTACAGTAAACGTAATTTTGACACTCAGCTATTATCACTGATGGAGGAATACAGATTTAATTGAGGAATATGTATGCTTATATCCTTGAGGTAGAGAGAGATGCTTCTACCACACCTTTAAATTAAAATGATTTATGCAAAACAAGCTACAATTTCAGTGCTTTCAAATTTTGGTAGTATGGAAAACTTCTCTTATATTTCGTCTTTATTCTAATATTCATACATGGCAGAACTATTAAGTTCCTAAAGTTCCTGAGTTCCTAAAAGACAATTTAGTTGTATCATATATAAAATACATTATATTTAAAAAGCTTAAATTACCCCAACAAAACATTGACCTTGACAAGAAATAGGAAGTATCAGTACCTTCAGATTACTGCAAAGTTTTAGAACTTTAAAAAACTGTATCATTATATCTAGCTAATAATATTCAAACATGTCCAATATTTATATAATCTTTTCTAGTATCTAAAGAGGTTGGCATGGAAGTTATTTCATTTATCAGTTACAAAATATGTATAAAAATGAACAGAAGAATCCAAATTGCATATTTAAAAAAAATCAGATATTTGTAAAATTTTTTTTCTTACATTACTCAAGAATTCCTGTTATCCACTTTTATTCCTTTCCTTTGTATAAATAACCTTGTACCTATATATTTTTGGACATATTTTACTACGCTTCTGCATTAGGCATCTTGTAATTAGAAGTAATATGGTTCAGCATGTATAGCTAAAAATTTGGGGCAACTGCACCAAACCAAAGAGAGACAGAAAATGTAATAATCCTGGTAGTGTTTTGGGAAAGGTACTTGACATTTTGAACGTCAAAATAATCCCACTCGACTTATGAGGAACTAAAATACATAGCTTAAAAGCTACTTTGAGACTATTTTTTTTTTTTACAGAAAACTGTCCAAATATTTTAATTTGACCAAACTAAAATTTTGATGTCCATTTATTGATTTGTAAAAACCCAATGATTACATGCCTTTCAGATTATTATGTGAATCATATTCCCTACATCATGGATGTAACAGTTTTGACACCTATTGTCATGTGGTGCGGAAGGAGTTTGTAGTTTAGAAAGACAACATGAACATCTTCATATACTTCATTACAGAGGTAAAAATAAAATGTTTTTGTCACTGCAAAGCTAACCCAGAATCACCACAAATAAAGAAACGCTGAGCAGAAGTATCACTCATTCCACATTATTACCTAACTTAAAATATATTTTGGATGCATCCTCTGTTCTTAGACAAGTTGATAAAACCCCAGGCTATTAGAGTTTTTATTACTGATTTTGCTGTTGACTCATAATTCGCGTTTCAAACTAATATGAATAAAAAAATGACACAGTCTCTACTTCTTAATATTTATATATTGGGCCACAGATGCCATGCTTAGACATAACAGATCTATTCATGTATATGCACACTGAGGCTTAGGTAATATGCCACAATGCAGAGATGCAATAGATTTAGAATTTGTTTTCATATTCTCCTTTCCATTCTTAGAAACATTTAAACATGAACTGCTTTCGTTAAGCATTTTCATTTTTTTATTAAAAAAATAAGGCTCTAAACCAATATTTATCACATTACTGTAATAGTAACCATTCGGTTTTATTTCTTTTCCAGTGAGCTACATCAATATCTTAATCAGTTTTTTCAGGCATTTAAAGAAAAAAATTGTTTCTAAGTATTCAGCCTCTTAGCTGGGACTACAGAACTGATTATAAGAATAGAATATTTTCTTTTAAATTTAGGCAGTCAAGATAATTGAATTATTAGTACTTCTATGAAGTACTCGTCTTTTTTTTAAGGCAGGCAGACACTCAGATTATGGTCAAAATGAGCCTTCCTTTTAGTAATCTGAGTATCACTGGAACTCAACAACTAGTGAAAACAGTTACAAAACAGAATACTGAAAGGCAAACCCAGCACCAGAAAATAGTATTTTTAAAAACTTAGTTTCAGTACTCATGCTGAAACAAGTTCATTATTGCTAGTAAATTTAAACAACAGTTATCATATTTAAGCACTCTGAATGGATTTCTCCCTTATGGATGCTTCTGAAAGAAAATAATCACTTTTACTTGGGCAATGCCGAAGTAACATCCTAATTTAAAATGCAATTTGTTAAAATATATTCTTTAGTGAATTAAAAAGGGAACCATAAAACTGACTCCTAGAATTTAGAAGAAATAAATGATTTCTGTCACTTAAGAAAAATACAAATGCTGCTTTTAAATTTAGAATTATGAGAAGGACCCTTAAATAATCCCCACTGAGACTAACACTAGATTTTATAAGAACAATTTTAAATACAGCTAAGGTATGGATTCTTTTAAGTATACTGGTAATTGCTACTCAACAAATAAAGTGATTTAGAGGCAAATTTTATAAGAATTCTAGAGTTCAATGACTTAAATATAAAGTTGGACTATAACAAGAGTGCATTAATGCGAGTCATTATTGGTGTTTGTCACAAAATACTAAATGTTTTAAACACTTATATTAAATTATATTCTAACCAAGCCAGAAATAGATTCATGTTAAATACAAGTTCAGTGGTTGGTTTTATCAAGTAAATCTACGTCTGACTGAAAATCAAATGTTCTGTTGGGAATGGCATTCTCCATTGCACTGTGAAATTAACAGATACTGTTTGAAATAAAGGACAAGACAAAAATGTAAAACGACAATCCATTTCTTTGGTAGTTTGAGGGTTTTTTTATCAAAATACAAAACCAAATTGCAATGGTCCTCATGTCCACAATATGATCACAATTCTATAGCTTACATGTGATAATTTGTTCTCACTTTAAATCAGTTTTCAGCTGCAAACAGTAAGTTTTTAGAGACAATAATTTCAAAAATATTTTTGCTGTGTGGTAGCCCACTGAAGAGGCACCTAGCACACTGTTTTCAATACCGGGGTTAACATGGGCACTGAAGAAATAAAGCTTTATATCGTTTTTTTAAAGGTCATAAGAAACAGGAAATACAAATATCACAGGAGAACAGAAGCCAGGTCGTGGGTCAAATGGAAGGTCAGTATTTTAATATAGTTTCCTAATGCAGTAAATATAGCAAATGAATACATAAGAACCTGAAAAAGTATTTCTGGCTACACAGGAAGAGGTTGTGGCCATTTCAATTTTTGGTATATCAGAAATATATTTTGTGTTTTGGTACTCAGAAAAGAGGCACATTTTTTCCAAAGATTAACTGAAGCACCTCTTTCTAGAGATAAAAAAGCACAAAATTAAACTTTCTATTATGATTGATAAAACTACTGCCAAGTTTGTCATTGAAGCCTTGAAATAACAATCCAAGCAACTATGTTTCCCACAGATGAAATTAAATTAAAACCACGCTACCTGTGGATCTCTCTACAAGACAATCCAAACCTAAGTACAACACATCTCCACTTTTCATATTCAGAACAACCTACTAGGAACAAATAGTGTACAGATTATAGGCTTCTGCTCTGTTCATCTTGGTGATTCAAAATACATCTACATCCAGCTTCCTCCAACTGGCTATTATACTACATTATTTTTAAGGGTACAGGTTAAGGGGGACAACAGTCCTTCTAGTATTACAAAAAATAGTTTGGAAGTTTGTCTCATCTCGTTGCTCAAAGACAAAATCCTTTATTATGTACTGTAGGAAAAAGGATTTGCAGCTATCTGTTATTTGAGAAATATACTATTGCAGTAATTTATCTCACTGTATGGGTCTTGAAGACGCACAGTGGTATCTCAAATCAACTTTTAAAGAACACTGCATGGAATTTTCTTGACACTGGAATACTGATAAAACTCAGACAAAGAAAACTTGAGTTTTGATAGTTATGAATTATATATGGTGATGACAGACTGTTCAAGGGCTCTTTCTGCTTCAGGGATTACTTCTGATAGAGTTTTCATTTGACTTCTTCTATTAACAATTTCTACTGAAAACTCCAGACAGGTGACTGAAGTTGTTTATTCTGTTCCTGAACACTCTTAACAGAACTGAAGGAGATGTCCTGTAATAGGGCTCCAATCCCAAAATAGAGAGTATACAGCTAAATTTCCTCACATTAACAACCCTCTTGGTCTCAGTGTCACCAGGATCCCTTATGGAAATAAAGTTTTATATAAATACCTGCAAGGCTATTTAAGAATAAGTACTTCAAACTGAAACAACAGTATTAAAGGAACATAAAAATCCAGAACAAATTGAAAAACGTTCTTACAAAAGCTGCATACTCCTAGCTAGAAGGAAATGTACAGAGGTTCTGAAATACATGAAAAGAAGCCAAACAGTCACTCTGCACATGCCAACAGAAATAATACTGCCGTTTAAACGGAGGAAGGGATAGTAAGTTATACTGTGCATTGCTGCTGTATAACTTTGTAACTCACCGCTATTGCTAGAATAAGCTTTCACTAATCATTATAATTACCAGAGTTGCTGCAGAATTTTTTTCTTCAGAATTCTGGAAGAATTAAGGTTTTAACATAAAAGCAAACAACACTCTATAGCTGCCAGAGATTTTGTCAAAGGAAGTTAAGTAACAACAATATATACAACAGGGTATAGATTGCTTACTACCTACATATTTGTCAGGTTATTAATTCTTACAGTCTACTGGAACTAAAGTTGCAGCCTATCCATAGAAAAGGAACCTTAAAATTATGCAAAGAACTTCAAAATTTGTCACTACACATCAACAATACTGTAAACTTACTTCAGTGAGTTCAGGTTTCTGAGCAATTAAATAACAGAACAAAAAGTAGAGACAAAATGCCTTTGTGGAAAGGAAATAAGTTTACAAGAAAGCAACATATATGTACTTTTTCTTTCATACACATATAGCAATAAATATATAAAATAATTAGGTAATATGATACCACCCTTTTATACACACATAAATGTACATATAAACATAATACATAACCACTAAAGAAGGTAACAGAGGCCCTGGTCCTTATAAGATTATATATACACTTACCTACAAGCATAAACATTGTTCTCAGTGCTGATTACTGTTTGCATGCACTGGGTAATTAGAAGAGTACAAAAGAGAAAGAAATATGCATAGGAATAAAAAACACAATAGGCAGAAGATTGATTTAGAGAAGAAGGGAAACTTGGAATTCAATATCGCAGCAACTGAAAACAATTTTGAAAGAGAAAATGAAAGCTATATTTATTTAAATGATATAAATTGAGAAAGAGGTTGCAAGCCAATAATGTGTGAGCATGAAGGCAAACCGGTAATGTGTGAGGATGAAATCTTTTTAACTTAAATACGTATTTACTGCCTGATCCATTCTGTCCATCCATAAGTGCTGCATTTATCCCACAAAAATTTATTTCCTTTCTGAGTAACACTGTGCAAAACATACAGTGTTTTAAAAGCAGATTTTAAAAGGCTAGAAAGAAATGGTTTTAGCGAGATCAAGCACTACACAGGTTTGCTAATCCAAGTGAGAAGAAGAAATGAAACATTCTTTTGTGAGGAAATACCCATCCTTGCTTTTTCTTCATGATTTACATGACAACTGCTAAATACTGAAAAGAAAACTCAAGCGATTCTCATGGGATTTATCTGTATTATTCAGTAGGAAGATTTGATCCCCTGATAATTAAAATACTCTATTTTAAAATTGAAAGCACATGTAGCCTAAATATTAAAACATCAGAATTTAACAGCATCTCAGAAAAGTATTTTAACATTGTTAGCTGTATCTCACTTGTCAGAAAGCACTCTGTAATCCAGTTATAAAGAAAAAATGCAACTTACAGGTATGTTTTGTGACAGCTGGATTTGACTCTGTATAAACACTATCTTGTTCCTCCAGACATCTACTTCTAACAGCTATGTTCCATCTATAACATTTTAAAATAAAAACTATATAATTCAGTCCTAGTCTGCTGAAACTCGGGTTTTGCTTCAGCAAACATCTTCATAGAAGAAAAACCTTTTAAAAAAATCATGTGTCCTCAGAGACAATAACTACACCAGGAAATGATGAAAAGAGGCAATATGAAAAAGGAATACTCATAATTTTAGGAAACAAAAAGGGTACATATCTCAAGAGCTCTTTTTCAATATTCAGAATCTTAAAGGTATCAGCAAAATACCACAGTTCATCTCAGGTCCTTTGCCAAGCATTTAATCTGAAAATCTCTGTGCAATTACTTTACAGCTAGAAATAGGGGCTTTCTAAGTTAGGTAAAATCCAGACCTCCTAGGTAATGGAAATTCTACAAGACAGCTTGTCATCTTCTGCAGGTTGCTTGACAGGAATCGTTACAAGATAAACATATTTCCCAAACTGTGCTAACCACACTCTTACTAATGACAGTTTGGGTACTTCGGTTTTTCATAAATTTCTGGAGTGATTTCTCATGGCACAGCTGTACAAAGTGCTGATTTTTAACACTTTCAAACTTTTTGCAAAAGTCTTAACTTTTTTTCCTTTTTAAATTACTTTCTGCACATACAAAAAATACCCATTGATCTGACTACTTTTCTAAAGTGGAAGTAGAGCACTAGAGACTATTACTCTGAACTACTGGTAAGAATGAAGTTTTAGAGTAATTCTTAGTAAATTCACACTTAACATTTCTACAAGATCAAACCCCTAAAATATGTAGTCCTCTTTCCCAGGCTAGTTTAACCAAACCCTTTCATCTTTGAAGAGAAAATCTCATTTCTGCATTTCAGAGTACACAGCACTCTGCACCTTTACAAACTTTGTAAGTAATAATTCACTTAAAACAAATTCCCAGCATTAAGGATATCAATAGAACCCAGACCTACAGCATAAAATTGAAAAGACAGTTATACAATTCTGTGTGTGCTTGCTGCCCTAACCCACTACTATACAACCTCACATCAACCTAATTCATTTGACACACAGTCTCTCCACAGCTGAGAAAGCCTAGCTTTCTTACTAATTCGTACTAAAAGCTTAAATACAAACCCCCCTATGTTTAAGTAAACTTAAGGCTGTGACACAAATCAACAAAAAGCAGGAAATTCAAAGATAACACTTGTCCTGGGTTCAGCAGTAGCAGTCATTTTTCTCCTTAGTAGCTGGTGCAGTGCTGTGTTTTTGACTTTCAGCTTGGGAACAGCACTGATAACACCGATGTTTTTAGCTACTGCTTAGAATGGTTAGTCTGACCAAGGACTTTCTGAGCCTCATGCTGTGCCAGGAGGAGGGGAAGCTGGGAGGAAGCAAAGACAGGACACTTGACCCAAACTAGCCGAAGAGCTATTCCATACCACAGCACGTCATGCCCAGGATGTAACTGGGGGCAGTTACCCGGGAGGGCTAGATCACTGCTTGGTCGGCGAGTGGTGAGCTGTTGTATTCTCTTCCCTTGTTATTTCCCTTATTGTTATTATTGGTGGCAGCAGCAGTGATTTGTGTTATACCTTAGTTACTGGACTGTTCTTATCTCAATCCATGGGAGTTCCATTCTTTCCATTCTCCTCCCCATCCCTCCGGGAGCTGGGGGAGGCAGGGAGGAAAGGTAGGAGGGGAATGAGCAGGATACGTGGTTTTCTAATTTGCGACTGAGCTTAAACCATGACAACACTGAAAATTCATGCTTAATTCATGATTGTTTAACAAAAGGGCAAAATGATATGAGGAACTAATGTCAGCTTTAACTTAATTCTGTCTCTGTTCTCAGGCAAACAGGTGTTTATCTCCAAGATGATACTAATCTAGTCTCTCTTGTCAGTCTAGGTAAATTCTAGTGATAATTTTGTTATCAATATTCTGGATGCAAGGAAACTTTAAAACTCCTTTACAGCATCCTACTTGTTACACTATAGCATTCATGTTACATTGTCACAAACACCATTAACTAAAAATGGACTTTTAGAAAATTATGCTGGAGAAGCATAGAGATATAATTCTACAATTTTTTTCAGAAGTAAGCAAAACACTTTCTTGTAGACAAAAAAAATTTACAAAATTAACTATTTTGTAATGTAACTTGAAATAGAGCAGGGTTTGTTGTTTTTTTTTTTAAGTTAACAACTTTTAGTATGTACACAGACTTGAATTCCTGTTTGAATCTTCTTCTGTCCATATTTTTGTGTAATGTAACATCTTTCTGGCTAGCAAAATGTCAGAGAAAGTAGTGCTGTCCACGGCTGTATTAACAGGGCGTAGGGGTTTTTAATTAACCTTTTAGGCTTCAAAATAGAACACAGTATTCTAGTGTGTTTTAAAAATAATAATTGCGTGTGTGGTCATTTGGCATACTTATTGTAGAAATTGGAAAATAAATGGAATGAATAAAATGACAAAGTTCAAACTTTGTAGTCTTCACTAGACTACATGAAATTACCTCACACACACATACCTATAGTATTAATTGCAGGGCAACAACAGTTTTTCGCTGCAATTATTTTCTTCATTTACAGCAATGGTTATTATTTTTGCTTAATTAATGTTTCAAATGATTACAAGTTTTGTTGGAAAACAGCAATATTACTTCTTTTTTTTCCAGATGAATTGCTAAGCGGTTTGACCTCTTGTCCCAGAGTTTGAACAATTTTAAAGAGGGCTTTATAACACTGCATCTGTACTCCATCAAGCTGCAAGAAATCTGGTTACCAGCTCTAGGTATGTTCTAAAAATCCAACTAAATGGGCACAGTTACAACTTAACCTTCTCTTTTCCCATTGTAAAAAAGAGGCAGCTTCTTTGATAAAGGAAGTTCAACAACAAACTGAACTCACACCACTGTAAGGAGCTCACTTTTTAACTTAACAGCACCACAGACAAAAGTGGGAAGTCTTGCACTGAAGTACCAGGAAACGAAAAAAGAAGGAAGGGGAAGGGCGAAGCCTGCCTCCACTCTGGAACATTCTTGTTAGTTAATATTCACTTGCTATTGCATTTTTAATCTAAGGCAAAGTTTTGACTTCCTTACAAAGCATAAATTATGCCCATAAATTCTACTTTGCTACAGTTTATTTTGCATTTTCAGCCCAAGATATCACAAGCAGATGAATATATTTGTCAGGCTGGCATGCTAAAATATGCTGAAGATTATAATGATAATCAATTAGTCTTAACAATGTATCGGTATCACAGCTGTTTTGCTGAATGTCTAACTGGTCCTTATTAGCTTAAGCAGTCAAATTTTCAAGTACACAGTAAAACCTACTATCAACGCTGTCAACTGAGAAAGTTCTCACAGTCTCAGTATGTGACTGAACCTTAATCCACAGAAATCAACAGACTCTCAGGCTGCATGACTCTGGTTGCCAAGCTTATCATCCAAACTCTATGTAAAATCTCTCCACTCATTCATTCTGTGAAACAAACTTTTAATCTAGCCCACTTTTTATCTGGCCATCCCCACTTCCTTTACCCTCCTCCATTCTTTCATAAGCAAGATTTTACCCATTCTCAGTTTCTCTGCTTCACTTCGTCAGTGTACGTTTGGAGAAACGCTGTTTTTCTCTCAATAACTGCAGCCAATGAAGGGTGAAATCAGTCTGAGAAATTATTGATCCTCAAGATGTGGATACCATTATTCCCATGATAATTCTTTCAACATGGGTTGTCGAAGTCATAAGGGATGAATACAGACAGTAGATCTATAATACACAAAAGAACAGTCACACTTCCAACTGAAGTCCTGCAGCTCTGACCCTACAGCAATGAGGAGAAGCACCTTCACTGTCACTTTGTGTTCTACAGACAATCCCCTTCCCTGAATTTCCAGCAGCTAGTTCCTGTTTCACAAATTCACAAATACACCTGTCGTGGTTTAAGCTTAGTCGTAAATTAGACAAAGAATGTAGCCTGCTTGTTTTCCCCCCACAACCTGTCCTTCCCCCCACCCCCCCCAGTCTCGGAGGGATGGGGAGGAGAA
>WYDI02040811.1:0-26506 GCA_009867235.2 Psittacus erithacus
CGGTTTTATGGGGAAAGGGGGAGGAAAAAGTGTTAACTTTTTTTCGCCCCAAATAAAGGGGGGGGAGGGGGAGGTTTTTTCTTTAAGACCCCCCCCCCCCCCCCCCAACTCTGCGGGAGCTGTTACCTCTCGCTGGGCTGTAAAAAGGAGATTGCTGTGCACCAGGAGGTTTGTGCACCGGAGGGTCCCACCTTTGGAGCAGAGATTCCTGCTGGCAAACCCAGGGCCATGCCTCCACCAGCACTTCTCCCCCCGCACCTCCAACCAGCATCTGGTCTGCGCCACCGCTGTGCCCAAACCCCTGTGTGTGTGCACGGGTTTTGGGAATACAGGAGAGCAGCTGAAACGCAGAACTGTGGGTGTATTTACACACACGTACGTCTATTACTCATGGATATTTACACACACTTTGCATCCCAGCTGCTCCCTCGTGTTCCTAAAAACTGTTTGATTTCCAGCTCTGTTTGTACTCGCTGTGCATCAGCGCCATTAAATATGAATTCACACTAAATAATGACTAAAAACATGTTAAACAATTATTGTCAGCTTGATGCCACAGACAGGTTTGTAGCCCGGGCAGCACAGCAGCTCCCACTGCCCCTAACGAATGCAAACTGGTTTTGTTGGTAACGTAAAAATTACTGATATTCCCAGAAGTGTTTTAAAGTCTTACAAATACGTTTCATCAGTTCCTGAGCACAAAAGCACTGCTGAGATTTAACGTCTTTTTCTCCTGAGCAATGGAGAGGTTTTCTTGCATTGGTGAGTGTTCAGGTATCAAAATTCCAGGTAAACCTCACAGCCAAATAGAACGGCAGAGCAGAAGGTGCAAAGACATTGAGCTCGCATTCTGCTTTAAGGGTTATTTTTAAATCACAGTCTTATATTCTACCATGTACTTTTGGTGCATGTGTTTAAAATCCAAAATGTATTAGGTGTTTGTACTCAGAAAAAATAATAATCCCATGGCCTTCTATGAAGATCTGTCAACAAGAACTGGAATAATAAGGAATTACAAGAGGGAAGTGCATGGCTGCTCAGCTCCCGTCTAATCTGTTTATTCCCAGAGCCTGCAGGAGTTCCCATGCAAACAATGTTAGCCGTGGCCATTGCTCTCCCAGTAAAACCAGTCCATTTCTCTTTCAGATGAGCCCTCTATGTCTGAGATGAGCCATTCCAATGGGATTTACAGCAATCTCAATGAAGCATCTCCTGCTCTGGGTAGACAGGCTGGAACCAATGGGAGTTTTGGTCTGGATCACAGTGGTATCCCAGCTCAGGACCAGTACCATGACCTGCGATCCAACAGCCCCTACGGGATACCCCAGTCACCAGCTTCCTTGCAAGCACTGCCAGGCCACCAGCCTTTAATCTCCAGCTTGGTTTACCCAGACAACGGCTTGGGCATCATGGGACAAAGCGGACAGGGAGTGCCCACATCCATGAGGGTCCTGGCTGGGAATGGACCCAGCTCCGACCTCTCCACTGGCAGCAGCGGGGGATACCCGGATTTCCCTGCCAGCCCGGCCTCTTGGCTGGATGAAGTCGACCACGCTCAGTTTTGATAGAGGGTTCATCACCGCGCAGTGGGAAGAGGAAGGACTCGGTGCTGTGAAATGTCACCTGCTCCTGGAAATGAAGGAGGGACAAACCGGGACTGCTGAGCTGGGCAGGGAGGCGTCAGGACACGGAGAGAGCAGAAGTGCTTTTGGATGGTGACCCAGAGGCAGGGGCTGGAGGCCGGTGGGCAAAGACAGTTGCAGTGCAGTGACAGGCACATGGAGCGTCCAAACCCATTCTTGTGTCTTTACTAAACACCAAGACTTGTGCTTTACAGATTTGATATGAGGTATTTTGCTTTCTGTTGTCAGTGCTTTCTCCAAAGCGAGGACTTGTTTCATCACCCAAACACATCAAAACCTTTTTAAGAGAAAATAAAGTCCTCATCCACGGTAAAAGGTGTGGCAATGTCTATATTTCTATAGGAAAAATGTTAATAGTGAATCACGTCAGAAACCCATGGTAGGAAACTGTTCTTCCAGCAGATATTTTATATCCGATGCGGTATGTTATGTTTTATTTTGAATTTACATTAACTTTTCTATAATGAAATGCTCTTTAATATGCCAATCACTTCTCAGCAACCCTTTTCCTTTGTCAAATGGGAACCATATGTTAATTCTGCTTCTCATCTCTTTAATTTGTAGATTGCTAGTTTTATTGTTCCAGATAAGCATTGAACCATGACTAGATGTATTTATTGCAAATATCCCCACTTTCATTACGAGGTCAGGAGGGGTTTGTCCTGATCTGGGAACGCTATCGGCTCCGGGTTGTGACTCTTCCGCTCTTCCTTCAAATTCCTTTGCAGCAGTTTTGCTGCAAAGTGTCTCAGAAATCACCCTGATGTCTTGTTGCCAAATACCTTCTTGGGGGGTTGCATGTCTGAGCGAGCACACACTTTCCTGGTGCCACTTCTCTGTCCCAGGTATTTGTGTCTTTCCACAGATCTAGGCAAGACAATTGTATATTGTTGTCTGTAAAAACTATGGAATTAACTGTAGATTATGTGGCTGTCCGGTGTCTTTTATTTATACTCTCGCTTTCTCTCTGATGATCAAATACTTCAAGATAACAAATAAATTTGTCAGCTAAACTTTAAATAGTCTTCTGCTGAATACACATCAGAAGCGTCAATGCAGGTAAATGCAACACCTGAAACTGAAAGTGAAAGCCCTCAAAACTCGATGCCGTGATTCAACAAAGGGTTGAAATACACTCTATATCTCTCTTCTCTTTTTATAGAGGAGCAATCCTACCTTTGGAAAACTGCTTTAATAAACTGAAACAAAAAATGACTGTTTTGGAGGCTGGAAGTCTTTGGGAGATCCAAACAGTGTTCACTGCTCTGTGCATGTACAGGCTTTGATCGCAGTCAAGCTGGTTTTGATGGGTCATGGTTATTCTTCCGCATTCATTACAAAGGTATAAGCAGAAATCTGTGCTGATGAAGCAATGGAAAAGAGCAGAGGGTGATGTCTGTCTGTGAGCAGCGAGCTGTGCACATGAAACACTACAAGTTAGATATTAGAATACTTCAAAATCAGAAAGAGAAGAATCTCCTCAGTGATTAAGCGTGATTGAGCACACACATCCATGTGCTTGCACACACAAGAGGCGCGTGTGCGCAAATGCATCTTCATATACAGTGTCTGTGGTCACGCTCCTGAGAGCCAAGTGAAGCACTTTGCTGAAGTCTCTGACTTAGGAATCTGATGGGGGACACTGTAAAGCACATGGGCTTTGATGCCCTCGCTTCCCTGGGAAGCTGGGGGATATTTGTACCAGAGTCTTCCTTGCACTGAGCTTCTTTGAGAGTGCGTGAGCTAGACAGCAGCAGAATGCCTGGGCAGGAGGCAGCGCTGGGGCTGAGGTGCAGCTGCCTCTGGGCCCAGCCCCATCAGTGATGCTCTGGTACATGCTGCTCTGGCACATGCTGTCCTGCGCTTTGCAGGGATCCTAGGACAGAGCAATGCAAAATACTGTTAACCACCAGCACTGTGCAAGCATCTTTAGAGCTTTTCCCCCTCCTGTTACAAGTTGCACCTGAGGAGAAGGAACACAGCCAGTTCCTGCTTTCAGTGAGCTATCAGGAGCCTACCCAAGGCAATACAGGTACGTGCACACTGCTTAGAGCTGCAACAGTCACCCAACAAACACGCTCCTTATTCAGGAGACCCAGCCCAAGAGCTACAGCAGGGAAGGGAGAAACCCCGCTGTGTGACACCAAGGGGCTGCTGGTGTAAAACCCCCAGCAGCACGGACCTGGGGTGGTCCGTGTGCATTTGCTTGCGTCTCTGTTCCTGGGGGAGTTTCCAGACGGGTGAAGCTGGGTCTCCTGCAGCCAAGCACGGATCTGCCTCAGTCGGGTCTGAGCCCTGAGTCTGAGCCCTGAGCTGGAGCTGCTTTTTATTCCTTCTCCAGAACGGGGTGATAGAGACAACTGTTGCTGCCAGCCCATAGGTACATTGCAGGGACATTCCTTATTGCAATGTATGGAGTAATTAGAAAATGATGGGATTTTTAACAGTGTATTACAGAACTTCATCCAAAGAGAAAACACGAGTTTGTTTTCGGCTCTCTTGCCCTATGAGCCAGAAACACCCTCACCAAATCTGTGTGTTTTGCATCATAGCCTTTTGGCAGTTCCACTGTAAATAATATTTTACAATAAAAGAGCAAAAAACACTCTAAAAGACTTTGATTTCCTAAGAAAGGCAGAAGTAAGAACAGACACAGAGAAATGCCGTGGATTTTAGGATAATGCTGCCCAGAAACCGTGGTAATGAACATGTATTTTAAAAACCTTTGTTTCATCATTTCCCACCCCGAAAATAACCGGCGCTGTTGTTCCTCTCACCCTGGCAATTCCCGGTGGATGGCTGGATTTAAGAAAGGAAGAAATGCAAATTCCCCCCCTCTGCCTTTGTGCTCTGCTCTGAAAGGCAGAACGGGTGGAAAGTTGCCGGCGCTTGTGCTCATCTGAACACAGCAAAGAGCTCCCTGAATGTCCTGATATAAAATTCAGGGATTGCATTTCAGCCTCTCCTTTCAAGGCTGAGGCTCGGGGATCCCATTAATATAAATGCTTTCTTCCCGTTAAAAAGAAAACCAATTTGAAAGAAGCAAATAAACCCAACACAATCCAATTGAGTGACAGCTTGTAAAACCCGAGCAGAATTAGGAAGAGGGGTTTTGCATTGCTCAGTTTGCAGGTGAGCTTTATAACCTCTGCTGATTTGTATGAGTGCTTGGCACGGGAGGCAGGAAATGTTTTGTGCTCTCAACGAGGAAAATTTAATGTATGAATCTCTTTCCCTCAAGAGCATATTCCTCTTTTAGAAGCAGTCATGCCTGAACTCGCACTCCCTATGGATGCAGGAAATGATTAGATCTTGTGTCAAACAGGGGATGTTAACTTCTTTTTTTCTTATTCTGACTTCTTCTATGAGGCCAGTGAAACCAAACCCCTCATGTAGGAGGGACAGACACCACGTCCTGTTCCACAGCTCCTGCAGTTCCCTTTGAGGACACGGGCCAGGGGAAGCCCCTCTCCCACAGGGAGCAATGATAGTTGCTGGGGCTGAATCATCCTCTGGGTCCCCCCCAGTGGCTTCTCCCAGGTGTATCAGAGCATCCAAGCTAAGGTGTTCTCACCGCCTTGCACATCTGACCTGGGCTTCCCCTGCCTGCATCAAGGTCCCTGTGAGCAAGGCAGGAAAGTGCAGACCTGCACCATTTATACACTAAAATAACATTTAAAAGCAGCAAATGACTTTGTTAAGCCTGACAAGAAAACCAAGGTAGCAAAAATGCACCAGGTAAAGAAGCAAAGGTATTTAAATTAGGGGTTTTTTTCTTCCTTTCTGACATCTGCTTCTGTGTCCAGGTGGGAATATGCTTTGCACTAAACCACACATGTGTGTTTGCTGGCACACAGGTGTAGTGGATAGGGAACAGGGCACAGGGAAAACCTGGATATAGAATGCAAAAGCACTGCTTTTGTGCCTAGTATTTTGCACTCTGGAGATGAAAAATAATTTAATAGGGAAATAGAAGAGGCTTCTTGGTATAAACAAACTTGTCCACGTTAGAACACAGTTTCTGCCCATTATTTCTCTTGCAGGATACACCCATACATGTGTGTGTGTGAGCAGGGTGTCAGGAAGGTGTGTGTATTGCCTATAGAAACCACAGACTACGATTCCCTGAAAGAAGATGCTATTTAAATCATCTTTTCTGGTTTATAAGCAATAAAACCACACATTTGCTATCAAGGTGTTTTGTCTTCTTTCCACTTTGAATGAAGACTCAGGTAATTTCTAACAAATGAATAAAGGAGCCCTGGTGTAATCTCAGGGCTCTGGGGCCAAGCGTCTCACAGTGGTGCCAACTCACCCTTGCTGCTGTTTTGGGGCCCTGGGAACAGTGATGCTCCTCAGGGATAAGTGTCCAAATGAAGGGGACCTGTGTCTCTTCCCCTTCTTCTGACAGCTTTGCTGTGTGTGTGTGAAGATCCTTGCTCTGAACCCAAGGAAAACACAGAGGGAAGCTAACAATTAGCTCAGTCCTGCTCACCAGAGATGATTTTGACACTTACAGATGACCCAGCCCCTCCTCCTACAGGGCAGGCTGCAGGGTGAAGGACAGATCCCGGAGACTGGGACTCAGTAAATATTCCAGCAAAGATGCTGGTTTTTAAGAGGCAATTTGGTCACCAGCAGCGCACAGTTCACACAAAACCAAACTCCACACCCTGTTTTAGCTCTCTGGTGATTTTGCCACTGTGGCCTGAAGGGCATCTCCATCTCCCTAGGCAGGGCAGAGCCGCTTGCTGCCAGTATCTGGCTAAAACACATCCCGCATCCCACTTCCAGCCGGCCACTGGCCTCTTCCAGCTCCTATGCAGGAGCCTGTAAAAAGTCTCGGAGTCAGCTGGAGGCGAGTAAATCATTCCTGACAGCTACATCTCTACAGGGCAGTTAGAATTAATGTAACAATTTGGCGTTTAATGAAGCAACAACACGCTGGGCTGCAGAGAATAGCCGGGACCTGCTGCAGTCACATTATAATCCCGGAGGGACCCAAACGGCAGAGACTTCATCAGATGCTGACTTGTTAGGCAGCAAACGGCCGTGCGGGAGGGAAGCGCAGCGCAGGCAGCAGCGTGGCCAGCTGAGCGCGGCTCCAGGGACCAACCTGCGGCTCCGAGCCCCGGCCCGTGTGTCCCGGTGCTGCGGGGATGGGCACGGCTCTGAGCAGAAGGAGCTGCCCAGGGGACGCGAGGGCGCACAAGAGGACGAGGGGAGCTGCGTGCGGGGGCTGGGGGGAGCTCTGGTCCTGCGGCCGGTCACAGAGATGCTGAATCAACGATGTTTGTGTGAAAAATATCTCCTTGTTGGAAGAGTAGAAAAATAAATCAGCGTTGGAGGCACCGGGCAGGGGGCACCTGGGGGAACAATGCATTTTGTAAATGAAAACCAGCTCCATCAGGTGCTCTGCACCCGAAAGTGTCTGGTTCCGCAAAGTTAAAGGTCTTTTGGCCATCCCCAGAATTAGGCCTTTTAAAAACCCTCACTGCATGAAGGAGGGAGGGAGGGGAATGAATGCAAATGACTTTGGAGACAATCTCCTGTTTCCCATGTACATACATTTGCTCTCAAAGCATTGCAGTCTGCAGCAGTTTGGATGCTTTAGAATAAATCATGCAGTGCATTTATTTTTCCTTGCTTTGAAACGAAACTGTCACACTAAACAGCATCCCCTCGCTTCCAAACCATCCATAGTGGTTCTCCTCTCCGGGGCTGGCTGACGTGTGTGGCCATAAACCTCAATGTGTTTTGTTGTGAAGCCTCATGGTGGCCGGCTTTAAGGGCTTGACAGGTTTATAAAGTGCCGAGTGTCCCCGCGGGCCGGCGGCACTGTTTGCAGGGAAGATGAAGCGTGCCACATCCAGCTGGTCTAACAAGGCAGTGGGAAACCTAAATTAATTCAGGAATCACTTCTGGTTTTCCGAGGGAGGACGTTGTTCTCAACCCATGGAAATAGCTCATCAGAATACTTATCAACAGGCACAGGGGAGTGATGCCAGCCTCCCCTCGCTTGCTGTGCGTAAATCAGGGGCTATTTAGCAGAAGTGCAAAGCAACAGAGGGAAGCGGGGCCCCAGGGGCTGTGTTCCCACACAGACACCCCACACAGGGCTGGCAGGATCTGGGTGGAAGGTTTATTTCCACCCAAACCAGCTGATTTACTCAAAGCTGCCTGTAAAGAGGAAGGAGCCCCAATGAGCCCAACCTGGGCTCTGCAGGTGAGGCCAGAGGGATGTTATTTAGTGGCTTCTGGCTAACTTCTGGCTTTTCTCAAGCACCATGGAGTCAGTCTGTATTGGTCATTTGGGATCTGGGATGAAGCCTTCCCTCTGTGTTGAAGGTCAGTTGTGTGGGCTGTGGGGCTGGGTTTGGGAGAGGTTGCAAGTTCATGGGATGTAAGGCTGGTCTCATCTTCAGGACATGGTGCTTGGTGTTTCCTCAGGATTACTCCTGGTGTCTGGGCCATAGACTAAGCAGTATTTGTTCCTTTATAACCATAGGGAGGTTGGTTCCCAGTGTGTGATTCATTTCTCAACTGAAAAAAACAACCCAAAACAAGACTCAGATGATCTCAGCTTGATGTACATCAAGCCTTAAACACAGCCTTGGTTTGAGGGCTTGGAATTTGCTGGTTCCTTTCTGTGAGGCCATGCAATGCTGAGCTGTGACTGCTTTTCCTTCTGCCTTGGGGCTGCTGCTGCCATGTCTCTGGGGGCTCTCTGTGCGCTGGGACAAACCAAGCTGTGTCTGTGTGCATAGGAGAGGATGGATAGTGGCTCCCTTCTGGCTAAGGAAGTGCTGAGCACTAGGAATATTGCTCCGTCAGATAAAGGAGGATGGAGGTACCACAGCCCAGGTGGTGGCTGGTGGGCTCATCTGAGGATGTTGGAGGAAAGCAAGGCTGTATGTGCTGAGCAGCCCTAAGCTGGCAGGAAGTGGTGGGCATGTGAAGGTAGTGGTGTTAAAATGGCATTTGTTGTAACTATGCTCTCTGGAAAGTCAAGTTAAGTACCCAGTGTGGTCTTTGCTACCCTTCTTATGCTGGTCAGCAGCTGCTCTGACGGCTCTCACCAGCCCTAATCAAGAGCCATGGGGAGCCCTTAGCTAAATGAGGGAGGATTTGGATGCAGGCTTCTGTGTTTGGGAACTGGGCTCCAGTTGTTGTGCTGATCATGTTGAATTGGCTTTATATTAAATGGAGCTTTTATGAGAGCGATTGAGAAGGAGCAGAGCCAGGTCCCACTTCTGTTCCTTGCCACCAGCAGCACTTAGCACAGCCTTTTCATTTTCATTTTCTGAATGCACCCTCCTCACTGTGGCCTGTTCCTGACAGGAGGCTGCCATCAACTTCAAAATCAATTCTCCTGGACTATCCTAATCATTCCAGTTGAAACATTCCCTTGTTATGCCTTTACTGGAACTTGGCTCTGGGGGATAAGAGTGTTTTGATGAACCTGCCTGAAATGGCAAAGCTAAAACTTATTCTGGCTTTAATTTGCACTAATCACACACTCAGAAATAAAGAATTGGTCCCCCAAGTGTTCTTCAGGATTGGAGAACCAGGCTCATTTATTTGTGTGGATTAATATGCTGCATGCTAATTGTGGGATGCTGACATTAGCCATGCCACATCAACTGGCACAGTGTGACCACAAAGTCTGTCTGGAGACAGAGCTGCAGCCCAGATCTACTGAAATATAGATTTGTGCAGAGGTTTTATCACTGCATTTGTCAACAGGAGAAATCATCATTTTCAGAAACATTTCCCCTTGTGTTAGTTGAAGCATTCCATTAACTCAGAAGAACACGAATTGCATGTGCTTTGCTCGGGTAGGGTATTTCTGGTGCTGCAGGGGCAGGATGGCAGTGGGGCTGGGGGTGCAAGGAGCTCCTGTGTATTTGTAGGGGTTTTGGGCCCCAGCATGGCCCTGGGGTCCAGGTGATCCAGGTTTTTCCTTTGGGCATAGCACAGCTGGAATATGATCGCTTTTGTGGCTCTGTGGCTTGACACATTACTTGTCATTAATATTATATCAAGCCAAGCAGAGATCAAGTTGCAGTGAATGGAGCCTTGATAGAGTTGTGCTTTCCCTGCTGTGCCCAACAGCAAGAAGGCTGGGACACCTGGGGTGGGATTTGAAGCAGGAATATAATGGATGCATGAAGGCTCATGTGCCACAGCTGAGTCTGGCCCTGTCATCCCTGGCTTGCTGTGTCTATGGGGATAGGATTCACTTGGGGGTCACCTCCTGCTTCCAGCATGGCAGATGCTTTACTTTCTGTACGTAACATGTACACTGTGTTGAGCACCATGGGCTGTGTGTACGCTGTGACGCTGCCTCTCAGTGAGCTGGCAGGGGGTGGATGCTTCAGTTACAGGTTGGAGAGTAAAGCCAAGGCTTCTGGGGTATTTTTCAGCTGTCACAGACCAACCTGCAGCCTGGTGGCAATTATGAGCCTGGAGGTCAAATTCACCCTTGAAAAGGGGAGCTGCAGGCACATATGCTGGAGGCAGAAAGACATTGCTGGTTAAAAGACCCCATGGCAGGTTGCATTAGCTGTGTTCTGGGGAGCTGTGTCACTTCCCACAGTTCAGTTGGTCGTGCTAATGAGAAGGTTTGCTCTGAAGTCACCTCTCCTCCATTAATTGAAACTGGTGTGAAGAGGAATTGAGGAAGGGCTCTTGATGAAGTTATGCTTCCCACAGACATCGCTGAGTATCCATTACGGCTGGTGAAAGCCTTGTCAACATTTTTCCAAGGAAGACTGAAAATGTAAATAACTTTGAAATGATTCAATGCCACCGTGGTATGGAGAAAGGTCGCGCTGCTGGAGACCATTCATCTTTTTGCCGATTTAAAGAGCTTTTTTCCTATTACATTTTTTGAAATTAATGTTTTTAAACATTACTCGAAGTAATGTGAACAATTATGGGGTTTGTGGGATGGATCAGTGCACAGGCTGGGGTTTACACTGAAAAAGATTTGGTTTAGGGAGTTGTTGCTGGGGGGCTTAACAGACTTTGATTCATCGCTTATAAAAACGTTTGCATGATTTACTGCAAGGACAAAACCAGATCCTGAGTTCCCATGCAAATAGGAGGGGAGAATATTCTTAAGGAGAGGATTATGGATGCAGAGCTCATATGTGCATGTAAATGTTAAAGTACATAAATTGAGGTGATCCTGAAGGGACAGGGTCCTTATTTGCAGATTAAGGGACGGAGGGTAGGTAGGTTGCAGGTTTAGCTGCCCCTTAGACCCATGCAGTGCTGCTCCTCACTGTGAGGGCACCTGCACCTCTGTGCCCTGTGAACCTGGCAGTGTAGCCAAGTCTGTACCTACTAACGCAATCGGTGAGCCAGTCAGTAGAGGTGCAAAATGCAGCACAGACACAGATGATGAGGTGCCTGATGTGAGCAGGGTGGGCTAGCAGGGACTTTGCAAATAGGGAATGGGTGTTAAAATATAAGGCTCAGGATTGTCAGTGTGGTTTAAGGGAAATGCTTGGAAAGAAGGATGTAACCATACTCTGTGTCTGTTCCACAGAGGGCAGCAGTGCAGTGGTGACAGGCTGTCAGGGATGATGGGATGTGGCTACCTGCTTTCAGCAGTGCCGGAGCCCAGCCTATGTTAACAAGGTGGGCCAAGACCTTCTTGTTGCTTGTCTGCCTCAGCCGCCCTGCAGCAATGCTGAGATGAGGCTCATCTCCACTCAAGTCATTTCTGACTGTGAAAACAGGTGTCAGTTGTGAGAGGCTTTCTGCTCTTCTGCACAGGAAGAATTTCAGCAGTGCTGAGCCTTGGTTTGGGGAAGGGGGAGGAAATAGCTGTGCTCTTAATAGAAATGCTTGGCCTGCTGAGCTGTACTTGCATTTTTCACCTCTGTTGCCCCTGCTACATCAAGTGTGAGGGAGCAGGGGATGCCACAGCTGGTGCTTTGCATGTAATTTTCACCCTCTTGTTAATGACCTTGCAGGGATTAGCATGGCCTTCTCCATATGCCAGTAGATTATGTCTGTTGGCAGCTGCTACTACTGGAGCAAAATGGGATAGTTTTCATTAGGAGTGCTTGACACTAGGTTGCCCTGGGTGTCGTCAATCCTAAACTGTCAGTGCCTTTGAATAAAGCAGTGTACAGATGTGATTTATTAGATGTGCTGCTGCTTTGCTGAAAATGTGGCATTTTTAAGTCAGCAAGGTCTTGCAGAAGTGCGAAAGGCACCTTCTTGTTATTGCCTGCTCACTTACCCTTCTACCCCACAGGCTCTGTGGGGCTGTCCAGCAGTGCTGCATGGAAAATCTGCCCTCAAATGGCTGAGTGACATAAGAACTTGATTAAATACCTCCTTTATGCTGCTCAGTGTAGCTACTTACTAGTAAATAACACGTGTGTGAGGTTAGTGAAGGGAGAACTGTAGTTTTCAACAGCTTTAACTTGCAAGTATGTTCTGGATGAGCACTTCTATCCAACTTGAATGGGGGGGGAGGAGCAAAGGCTCCATACCTCGGTGTTGAAACATGACTTGACCTTGAAATGATTTTATTCTGATTATTAAGAAAATAGGTTTACTACACAGACCTCTCCCCCGAATTCGAGTAGTGCAGAAGCAAGTTGAGTTCTGTAGTACCTTCTTCCTATGACTGAATCAGGGACATATCCTGAGCCTACAGAATATTTTTATGGGCTGAAAGGTCACAGTTTCTAGGGTGCAAGGTAGGGCCAGGAGGTGGGGACATCCTCACCCAGCTGCTGGGGAGGGATGCCGCAGCGGCTTCCCTGTGCCCTGGGAGGAGCCAGGCTCTCTGTGCTCTGCAAGGTTATTAATCCTCTGTTTAAAATAAGCAGTTTAAGGGAGGCTGTCAAGATGATAGGCTACAAATCCATGTCATTCGTTTGATTTGCAACAGCAAAGCTAAACCCTCATGTGTCCCTCCCTCCATAGAGGGAGGGCTTGTGCTCCCCAGCACACTGCAGCAGTATCCCTGCCCACACTGGCTGGAGAAGACCCATTGCTTGAGCAGGACTGCTCATTTGAAAGGGCTGAAGTCTGTTCTGATGGCACAGGAGGAACCAGGCAGCTACTTCACAGCGCTCAGTGCTGTTACTCAGAGTTTCTGTCCCCTTGACAGACCCATCTATCATTGATGGGATGTGCCTTTATTGAACAGTGGACTTGGGTAAGGGACCAGCTGCTGTGGGACAGACGCAAAGCCCTTTGCTCTGCTTGACTTTGTGTTCACTCTCAAGAATGGGCCCACCAGCCCTTCTGAGCAATACTGATTAGAACGGCTTCCCTGCAAGTTCAGTAGCCACCCATTAGCTATTTAAGACATGCCAGAGCAGGGTTAACAGCCATGTAATATACCAGGTATGATACGTCTTCAGTAAATGTCCCTTACAATGAGTAATTATTTAATCAGCAATAGTGCTGCTTAAATCTAAATTAATAGTGCAAGTGGTAATGTAATGTGAAGTGAATTTTGCTCATTTATTGCAACACAGAGCAGCAGAGCTGGGCCAGCACAATGCCCACCAGGCACTGCCAAAACAAGGAAAACAGAAACCCCTCAAATCTGAACCAACCTCATCTGAAAACAGTCACAAACATTGTGTGTGGGCAAAGCTCCCCCTTCTCTGGGGCTGAGGAAGGCGTTTGGGCAGGTCTGCATGACCTGGGTTCTGGGGGGGATGTTTCCTGCCCATGTTCCCCAAGGACAGCAAGGGTAAGGGGCTGTGAGTGCCTGGGGAGCAACTGCTCTGAGCCCTGGGCAGTGTCCTAGTCAGAAGAAGACACTGAAGGGTGGTGAAAGGGAGTGGGCAGGGGATGATAAATGAGGGAGGAGGGGAAAAAAAAAAGCAAGAATGGAGAATGTGAAAAGAAGTGCTTGAACTCTGACTGCAGTAAGCATTACACCACAGATGGGTTTGACTTCTGCATTCAGCAGTAGGAATAAAACATCACTCTTGACAATTGGAGGCAGGAGCAGCACAGCTAGTTCTTGGAAGAGAAAAATAAACCAGGTTAGTTAAGTGATAGCTTTAAAAAGCCCAGGAAGTAATTAGAACAGTCTTTTATATGTGAAAACTAAACTCCAATGCCAAATACAGAATAGAAACTAATAATCATAGCTGTTTTGTTGTCACATATTACAGCACCAAGTACATGAAGCCTATCAGCATATGACTAGTAGTGATGCTGAGGATTATGTGAATGGTCCTCGTGGCTGTAGAGCTCCTCACATTTGTGGCTCTTGCTGTGCTGTGCCTGTGTGTGCCTGGGCTGGGGAGGCTCCGCGCTGGTGTGGGGCGACAGACCCACCCTCAGCCACCACCATCTGGTGTCTGCCAGTGGGGCCATGCCCGGACGTGATTCTCCACATGGAATAAAGAAACTGCTGCTTTTCCCTGGCTTTCCCCTTCCTGGCAGCCCCACAGAAGTATTGGGGTCCAAGTTAAACCACGGGCTGTGCTCATGCCTGGAAATCTCCTTTTGCAGCCATGTTGAAGGGACAAGGAGGAGAGGATGTGGAATCTTCTCCAGCCTCATGGTCCTGCGGGCTAGCTCAAGTCCAAACATGCTTTTGCACCAAGTAGATTGGGGCCTGAAGAAAATCTGGGGATAAAACTATAATGCTGTTTGCAGTGGATTGTTCCGCACCTTCCAGGCTGGTAAAGGTTTCTGGTTTCTCCTCCAAAAAGTGAATGAGGCAGGTGAAATCCACTGTAGGAATGTAAGGAGTGGCAGGCCTGCTTTCTTCAAAATGTGGAAGTAATATATGTGTTTAATCACTTTTGCAATAGGATTTTGGAGATTTACAGCAAAGGGTGACAGCTACTGACAGCATGGGGGGGGTTAGAATTTAATGAGGTAACTTTAATTATTCAAATTCCTTTTTTTTATTAAGCTAACCATTCTATTAGTTAAAATGAGATATTTGCATACACTGGTATTTGCAAAAGCGAAATAAATAGTTATGGGAGGCAAGTCTTATTGCCTTTTCCCCCCACTTTCATGCTGTTCTCATCAGAGAAAAGCACGTTCCAAAGTTCAGTTAATTATTTAGACTACCGATGTAAACCTTGCTGAAAACAGACTCTTGACAACATAAGTCTAAATTAGAAAGAGAACTGACATGAAAGCAGCTTTAACACATTGGTTGTCAACCCTTGTTAAATATATGATGTGATTTTTGGCACAGCTAACATTGTGGATACCAGGATCACAATCTCATGCAGTGTGACATCAGCCTTGAGAAAGATGCTGGTGATGACAGTGCTTGTACCCCAGACACACTGAGATCCCAGTTTTAAACTGCAGAGTGCAGCTGGTGTCCACAGCCTGGCCCAGTGGCTGGCAGGACCTGTGCTGGATCAGACCAAGGCGTGCTGGAGAGCAGTAGGGACTGAGCTGGGGTGGGATGAGTTCTCCTGCAGCCGTATGCCCTGCAGTGGCTGCACACTTGTGTTCTGTGCTCTCTGGCACTGCCTTCCGGCATCTGCCCTCACCAGCCCAGTCCCAGGAACTCAGCACCGTGGCAGTCTCAGCCTGGCAAAGGTTTGCTTTGTGGTGCTGATTTTGGCTGTGTGTGTTTTTTTTTAAGTGAGGGCATCTGGCACTTTGTATTCTCATCTGTCCTTTGTGATATCTGTAGCCTCTCCCTTTGCATCCCAGAGCATGGTTTTTGCATGGATGGGGAAGCAGCCTCCTTGCTGCAATGATGATGCTCCAAGCACTTATTTTCCCAAAGTTCAGCACATGACATTGACACATTACAGTTTCTGCAGGTAGGTTTATCAGGATTGAAAGCTATCTGGTACAATATTTGGCAAGAAGAAACCACAGGTCCGAAAATACTCCCCCGGCGCTGCCAGGCTGAAGCCCACCCCAAGGTCATCTGACAAGGCAAAGACTGGGCTTCTGGGTTAGCTCTGGGGTCCTGCAGAAAGCAATACCGTGCTTAGTGGGTGCAGAGGCCCCGGGTTCAGGGACTAATTAACTGTAATAACCTCTGGATTAAGGTTATCTCTGGGTAGGAGCAGAACCAGAGGGCTGAAAAGCCGCTTTCAAGTGAGGATGCTTTTGATTCTTGACTAAATTTTTTTTAATGAGGTGCAAGTCTGTAACCAGAAGACACTAAAAAGCAATTGCATTCAATCATGAACTACATCTGACTTTATGGATTGTTTATGGGATCTTTCTTTTATTAATTCTTTATCCTTTAATATTATAAAGGATTTGTGTCTCCAATAAATAATGTAAAGTTACATTACATCCTCTTTGGCTTAAAATTTTAATATTCCTATTGCCCATGCCCATAAAGAAATTGTATTTGAGGTCATTGCATATGTACAGCTGCAGTCATAACCCTAATGGAATTACTATTCAAGCACAGGCAAGATTACTATGAATGCCAAGAAACTACCCTTCTGTCAGGGGAAAAGGTAAAAGTTCAGAGTTCAGCTTGCATCCAAATTATTTATCTCCCTAATAACTTAATAGATTGAATATATTACTTGTCAGTGACCTTGGTGTACAACAATAAAGACCCCTTGGTTGTGTCAGAAAATATATGAGTGTATAATAAGTAGTACTTATGTAGGGGAATAAAAACATATTCTTTATGATAATGAAGTCTCTTCCCACAAGGACACCACAAGGACATGAAGCCATGTAAATATAAACACCAGCTTGCATCTGACTGTGCTAGGCAGTGGCTTCTCTCCTGAAGTCAGCTGAAGAGCTGCTGATGTAGAAGGCTGTGTCCCACCCATGCCCTGATGGCACAGAGAGTCCCTCCTCACATGGTGAGGGATGGCTTACGCCCTTTGCTGCTTGTCCAGACACACATTGCATCCTACACCCCCTCTTACAAACACTCCATGCAGAGTTAGTCCTTTGCTTTTTCAGGGTCCTGTTGACTTCATGTCACTTTCAATTACTTCCATTCTGGATCTCCCAAGTGTTTAAACGACTCATCTAAATCAGAGTTCAGGATCAAAGGTAATGCTGCAAACAGGCATGTTGTAAACGTGCCTAAAAGTAGGAAGGTAATTTCCCTGAGCGCCACAATCTGTGGCAGTGCAACATGATGTCTCTATTGCTCTCTGCTTCTATGTCTATTTTTCAAGGCTTCATGCTATCTAGAGGGAAAACCAAAAGGCGCTTGAAGGATATTGTTCTTTAATAAGGCCTATGATTATGGATTTCTTCTTCCTCAGCTAGCTCAGAATCACCATTAATACACTCAAATTGTATAAGTCTCCTTTTAAATAGGTCATTTTAACAATATATTTAAAGTTTCACTTAGTGATGGTGGAGGAAGGTGTGAGGAGGGACTTATTTTGTTTGGTGTTTTCCCACTAATCCTCATGGTGTGTTCACTTTGATGCCTCTTCTGAGCTGGGTGCAGCAGTGGTTGTACAGCAGTCACTCACCCAGGCTGAAAGCCATCCTCCTTACCTCCTGGGATACCCTGCATGCAGGCTAGGTGGGAACTTGAAGGGGGTCCCATATCCAAGCATGAACACCAAGCTTGGAAAACAAAGTGGCATCCTGTTTCTGAAGTCCCTGAAGTTATGCATCCTCCTTTCTTCTTCTATCAGTGGTGCTGCTGGCCGTCCCAAGAAGTGCAGCATCCAGCCCTGGGCTGAGGTAGGTCCTGCAGGCTTGCCCCTGCTCCTGGAAAGCCCACTAGAGCTGGCATTTGTGCCTTGTTGCTCCCATTCCCCAGCCACTTATCCCAGCAGCCTCACGTTTTTGATTGTATTTATGGCCACTTAATCTGTGCTAGCGGCCAGGATCAAATATATCTCCAAGTATTGATCAGCTTTAGGCTGATAGAAGTTCAAGCTCATGAGGTCCCGGTCTTTGACCCTCAAATAGGATATGAATCTCAATCCAATAGACTGATATTCACACGTAGTCGCTGCCCAGGGTTGCAGGCTGCAAGGGAAAAATCAATGAAGTGTGCTAATGATTCACAATTTATAGAGCAGCTGCCATTTTAATATTAGAATAAATGTTATATTGCAAAGGGATGGGAACATAGGTGGGGGCATGGAAAATATTTCTTTGGAGCCTTTTCTGCGAGAAAATGACGTGCACAGGATTTTATGAAGTATAATTTATTGGCCTCATTTAGACTTATAATTTAAAACTCCTTATGAAAAAGGTATTTAACTAGAGTGGATTGGGTAAGGAAACAGCAAGGGCAGAGCAGGCTGTCTTAGAGTGCTTTAGGCACATGCTAGTGGGGAAAAGGAAGCAATATCCTAATGATGAGATTGAACTAAGGACTCCCCTTCTGCTCAAACATCCCTGCAGCATCTGGCAACAAAGAGGCCTCATGCTCTGCCCTGGCTCCTCTGAGCACACTTGTAAATGAAAAATATAATATATTGCACATGCTGCTGAGGTATATGGAGCCCATTAAGATTAAATAATGGATCATGTCAGAGTGGAGTGGCAGGGCAGGAAATTCTGCTGAACCAGTGTATGAGGGCTAGAGAGAATTACTGAAGCCAAAGGGAAGGCGCAGGTTGGAAGCCTGATTTCAAACCATAGGAACACAGGAGATCTCTGCCCAGGTTACACAGGTTCTGTTGTATTCTCAAAGAACACATTTCTACTTGCAATGAATTCGTTTTCCTTTGAACTTTCTTCACAATAGCTCCTGGGGACAGATAATCTCTAGACTGGCAGAGGCAGGGATGACAGGAGGAGCTGTCAGGAAGAAATGGAAGGTAAACCCTTTGCCTTTTCCTTGGCTGGGATAGAGTGGGGACTGGAGCTGTGAGTCCTTCCAGAGAGAGCAAGGGGGAGAGAATGAAACTTCTGCTGCTGCAGTACCACGGATGACTCAACAGCTTGGGCCAGGCTGGTGAGCTGGAACCTCTCCTTGGGCAGCCCCTCCAAGTGTCACTCCTGATCCTTTGCAGTGCTGTCCTGCAGGATGGCTGCCAGAGCTCTGTTTTAGTTGATGGTGCTTTTTATCTCTACAGAGAGCAGCATCCCATGTCGAATTTCAAGCCACCCTTAGCTGACAAGAAAAGGCTTCAACCTGAGAAGACTACATCTTTCTCTCCAGCCTCTAGCAAGAAGTGCACACTTCTGCTTCGTGGCTCTCATGAGTAGTCAGTCTTCACCTGTAAGTCCAGATAGTGGCACACCATTTCAGTGTATAATAATGTCTTTCCCTGCATGGATGCAAATGGTAAAAGAATTTCCGGTACAAAGAACCCAGGCTTTTTAGAACAGACAAGAAAAGATGGAAATCCTACATCAAAACCACAATTTATGGCATCTGTTTTGGCCATCTCTGTATTTATTTTTCATAGAAGTGAAAAGAACTTAATTCATCTGCCTGAGAGCTCATAACTCTCTGGCCTGCATAGAATATCTTTCATATAACTCACAGCCTAGAGCCTATTGACAAACTGTATGAAAAATGACAGCCCTTTCACTTGGAAAAGCAAAATCCAATTTATTGATTGTGATAGTCTAAATAATGGCATTTCTATTGACCAAAAGGTATTGCCCAAACAGGTTAGAGTTTACTTAACTCAGGGCATGAAGTGTCCCACGCACACCATCATAAATCCAAAATGTACTTGATGCTTTTCCTGCCTTCATTATATTGCCAGTGTGACCAAACCGTTTTATGAAGAAACTTGTGCCAGGTGCTTAATGAAATTAAAAACAAGATTTGGGGGGCGGAGGGGAGGAACAGACCCAGGACATGAACACATTTTTTTAGTGTGACAAGATACAGTGAAGGCTTATCCATAGTATAAGCATACAGCTGTTGCAGTAACCAGTAGGTGCTCTGAATTCAGACTGGAGCTACAGGGGTTGACCTGTGGCTATTGTGTCATGGGAGATCCCATAAATGGGGTGCAGCTTATGTGGAGATAGTTGGATGTGCCTGATGGGATCCTTAAACTTCCTTTGGGAAGGGCATGGAAGAGCTCACACACACTCACTTTCCCAGATGATGAATTTGTATCATCTCGTCTGTGGATTTGGGAGAGGGATCAGAAGGATCCTCATAGCAGCCTTCCAGCATCTGAAGGGGGCTTATAAGGATGCTGGGGAGGGACTCTTCATTAGGGACTGTAGTGATAGGACAAGGGGTAATGGGTTTTAACTTAAACAGGGGAAGTTCAGGTTAGACATAAGGAAGAAGTTCTTTACTGTAAGGGTGGTGAGGCACTGGAATGGGTTCGCCAAGGAAATTGTGAATGCTCCATCCCTGGCAGTGTTCAAGGCCAGGCTGGACAGAGGCTTGGGTGACATGGTTTAGTGGGAGGTGCCCCTGCCCATGGCAGGAGGACTGGAACTGGATGATCTTAAGGTCCTTTCCAACACTAACTATTCCATGATTCTAAGGAGAGCCAAAGGATCTGCTACAGCTTAGCAAGGGTGATGACTGGCACTGCCTCCTCTGCACTTCTCTGGCATCGGTGCTGGGTACACTCCTGCACACTGCCTGAGCCCACCAAGCAAGTCTTTGCGCTGCATCAATGGATTCTTCATTGGTTTTCAGCTCTCTGGTGCTGCCTCTTTTCTTAGCGGTTGCACAGGGCTCTGGTGCCTGCCCTGGCATTTTGATACCATGTTAATAACAGTCCAGTGGAAGCAAAAACATGCTCTCTGGCTGCCATTAGGGTGGCAGATGCACCCTAATTGTTAGTTTGCATTCAGATCTGACCTTGGAACTATCTGAAGTTCAGGGTGGATTTGATCCAGGGCCCTAAATCTGCACTAAGTTTTGCTTTCTCCCCATCTTGACAGATTTCTGCTTTCCTCTGGTTTTTTCCCCTCATTCCTGTCAAATTCTTTCTAATTGGGCAGCGAAGACTGTTACAGCCGCATAAAATACTGAAAACCCTTCCCATCAATTCTGCCTGTTGGAAAATGTTGTTCTCCAATCTCAGCCTTGCATACATTCTATTATTTAATTCACAAATGCTTAAATAGGGGCCTAAGAGATCCCAGCTGTGTCTTTTTACATAATGAAATTACAAGGAGTCATATGTTACTACCATCCATAAACTTATCATGCACTTTACATAAAATCCAGGAGGGGTGGCTCTGCATGCATGCATATTTTACATTTTCAACTTTATTAAAGAAATGAATAGTGCTGGAATGTCTGCTTTGCTCTGGTCAACTCAGATCCTGGGGGCCATAAATCTGAAAGCCTGTGATTTGTTGCTCTTTGCTCGCAATAAATTAAACCTTTCTTGATGGAAAGGTTGGCTGCATTCATTGCAGTTTAGGTCACAGTATGTGGACAAAGATGCATCTGGATGTGCTGGGAAGGGAGTTTGTGCTGGGTCCAATGAGGTAGGGAGAATATCTTCATTTTTATCAAGCTACTGGAGCTGGAACCCACAGCTGATTGTGGCACGGGTTTGCAAGGCACAGTGACTGACTGGGTTGATTTTCAGCTGAGGACTCGTATTTTAAAGGCTACTGACGTTTTCTTTGGACCTTTTTTATTTTGCCTAGATGAAGCAATGGTTTAACTGGGAGAAGGCCAGGGCTGGGTGCTGGTGTGATCTGGAGAGCATCTCCACTGCCTGACCAGAAAGATGCCACCAGGGCAGTCCTCAGGAAAAAGGAAAAGGCAGTACTGTCTCCTGGATAAAGCCATCTCTGTATAGCATTTGTGACCTGGAATGGCAGAAACATGTGGGCATTATAGAAATAAAACATATAATTGGATGTGATCTTGGGCAGAATTTCTTCCCTGTGATATTGGCATTATTTTTACTGCACTAAAACATAAAGGAGTTTAATCTTTTCTGTCATATTACTGTAACAAAGATCGTAGGTGTGGGTGGCACATTCTAAATCTGCTCTGAATAAGTATTAGGCCAAGAAAATAAATTTTGTTTAGGTGAGGAATATATTTCAAGTTTACAACTAAAGTGGCCATGTCATGTCTGTCCTCCAGTCTGGAATTCCTCCTCCCAGGAAGGCAGTATTATCAGTTGGATGCTAATTTGTACCAGCTCCCACATCTGCTCCTTATCAGCATGTGTACTTCTGAATCAAACTTTAACCTCAACTCACTGAAGCAGTGCTTGTGCCCAAGAGCCATTCTGTGTCTGCTTAGTGTGCTCAGCACGGAGGACTGATCTCTGATAGGGCTTGCAGGGCTCTTCTGGTATCTGCTGCAGGTCATGCATCACACCACCACCTAAAACTTCCTGACCGAAGTCTTGCGCAAAAGGCTTTAAGTGATGCCCGACTGTGAGGTGCTGACATGGCAAACCTGCTCTGTGTTTCAGTTCTGACCAAAGACTTGCACCATTAATTGCCAGGTTGTAATTGCCAGGCAGGAGCTGGCTGAGGGAGCTGATGTTACTGTTAGCACCAACGAATGGGGGGATTAATAAAATACAGAAGAGAAAAAGAGGAAACCTGAGCTAGTACCTGTGAAATGCTTGTGAGCTTGTGTCCCCTGTGCCATGGGAAAGCTTCCAGCCTCTGCAGTCTGCATACCTCCAGCACCAACACAAAGCACCTGGCAAACTCTCCCAGACACCAGCCTGAACCTGAGGGGAATTGGTTTTGCTGAACAGTGATTATAATTCCTGCTGTATATCCAGATTTTGACAAGTAAATCTCATATTTTAAACACAGGATTAAAAAATTTTATTACTATAGCACAGATTAAGTAGTAAAGCCTCAGAATGTAAGTCCGCAAAGTAGGGAACAGGAAAACAGAGTGAAATCTATTGTTCAAAATAACTCAGGCTTAACCCTTTGTCACCTGCAGCAGACCCAGATTGCAGTTGCTACAGCCCTGTAATAATTATCCCTGGGTCTCTTGTAACATTTCACAGGACAGGTAGGGGATATGGAATTTCTTCTTGTTGTTTTCAAAATCCCTCCACTTCCAGACTTGACTGCGCCATCGCACTCAGAAATAACAGTGGCATTGAAGAACGTCTGAATGAGAAATTCAAGCCAGGCAGCCTCATTTGCTGCGCTCACTTGTCTGATTACAAAGTGGTTCATTTCCGTTCCCTCTTGGTTGTTTTTACAGGAAAGTCTCTTTAAGAGCTGCAATGTAGAGGTGCAGTAAATATAACAACTGATCAGGTTTTCAAGCCTTTGGGTGAAACCCTGACCCCGCAGGAGCCAGCAGCTGTCTGGCCCTCGGTTTCAGTGAGCCTGGGCACTCTCATCACTCTGCTTGAACTTTCCCCCAGATATTCCCATCCAGGACAATGTCACGCTCTCCACGAGAACAGTGAACTTCACCACAGGGAAAACTGTAGCTGAAATAGACACCAGGAGTAACCATCTAATGGAAAGCACATTCTGATTTTGGGTGAATAAAGATACCGCTTGGTGCTTACTGTATCTCTCCTTCTTTTCCTGAGCTCATGCATCTGATAAACTGCATTTTCCACAGGAATGCTGGATATCAGCAGCTGGCTCAGAACTGCTGTAGAATTTAGAACTTGGTGTTGTGGTATATTATGCAAAGCACTATCAAAGCAGAAGCTTCTGTTCACAGGATTCAGCTGTTTTCTACCAATATTGCTTTTCTGAGCTAATGAACACCTAATATCCAATTAGCTGTCTGTTCCTTTGGATACAGGTTAGGAATGTAATGGAATTACAGGCACAATCTTAGGAAATCCTCACTCAGTTCTTTCAGTGAGAATTCTGACCATTTTTATGGCTTTCCACAAGAATGTTTCTGTCTCCATCAAGGCCATATGAGCTTTTGACTTGTTTTTAGGATTAACAGTGAAATGGTTGACAAATACAAGCTTTCAGAGATTCCCCTGCTTTGTTAAGGGCAGTAAATCTATCCAATCATAGGTTAATTACCAGCTATTTTCACACTAGCAAAACATTCTTTGGAAACAAATCGATGTCTAATAAATGATTTGTCTGCGGCCAGTAATTAAACCCTAATGCTCAGCATTTGCCAACTTTCACCATGCTGAAACTGGCAGAAGTTGCTGTTTCATCGTAGCGGTGTCAGCAGCACAATCCTTTTATAACCCACTGATTCACAAGAAAATAAAATTCCTGAATCTATGATTATTTAAACCCTCTCCATGCTGCCTGGTTGTAATAGGTGTTGGCATGATAAATGAACTCGGTGTTATTTTGCTTGCTGGCACTCTCAGCTATGTTCTTATTTCTCTAGGCAAGGAACACAGGGAGTTGGCTACACCGAATACAAAAGTGAGCTGCAGACAGTAGAGGTCATTCTGGGGCCAGAGAAAATTTAAGTTTTTCTTTCTATGTAATTTTAGCCTTCTTTTGATACAGTTCTTAATTAAGCAGGAAACTTGTCTCTTCATTTCCAATTACATGTATTGATGGTGCATTCTGACTTGGCTCGTAATGTGCTATTTTCCCTTTGGTGTAATCGACAGAGAGATGCCACAAAGCTACAGGTGGCATTAGAAAGAACTTTTCTTTATCCCACGTAATTAATTGCCTCTCTTTCTCCATTCCATTATATATCCAGTGTAACAAAATAGTCTGTAAGGCTGCCTTACAGGGACAGTGGGCTGAATTTTTTGGTAGTGCTGAGCATCCTTGGTTGAAGCAGAGCTAAAGACAAAAAGGTTTATTGCTTTTTATTTGACATGGGATTTAACAATTTTCTGTGTTCCACAAAAATGTGGGAGGCCTTCATCTCTCCTTATCTTACACCTTTTGTGCCAGTGAGATGTCCCTTCACTGCTTCAGAATAAATGCAATGCATGTGGCCAGTGGCTGGTACCCTGGGCGGTTTCAGAGCTAAGATGTGAAGCAAAGGGAAAAGCAGTAATAGCAGCTCTGTCCCAAAGAGTGAGCCCAAAACTGGTGAGCAGCCCAGGTTTCCAAGTTAGGCATAAAGCAGGTAGATGCAAATCAAACTCACTGCCCTCAATCAGAGCCACGTTTCTCTGTGCTCCATGAAGTCCAGCTGCCCTAGAGGAAGAGGGTCAGAGCCTGTGGTGCCCTGCTGCAATCCATGGCATCAGTTTCAGGGCTTCTGTTACCCAGAGGAGAGCTGCAGTCGCAGGAAGCGGAGCTCTGTGTGCACACACGGCTATGGGAATGCAGGACCCCCTCTGCTTGATCGGGCTGTTGCCGCCTCAGCTCTGGGGTTCCGGGTTTAGTTCCGAAGCTTAAACTCAGTGCAGAGTTTATGTCAGCTCCCCTGGGATGAGCTGCTGTTGGGGTGAGTGGGAAGATAAGGGGTGAAGCTGAAGGTGGTTATCTAAGGTGAAGGATCTAGCTTTGCTCACAGTTTATTCCATCAGGCTGGGTTGTAGCCTATGGACTGAGATCCAGGGCTGGCTCCGGAGGCTGCTGCTGCAGCTGAAGCCCGGGTTAGCTGCAATTGAAAAGCTATTGGGGTAAAAAGTCAAATTCAGACATCCTTTATGTGTGACTGTGTCACAGCCACAGTTACAGAGCCCTGCAGAAACCTCACACACAGATGGGGCTGAATCACATTGTTCAACAGGTTGACTTCACTCTGCTTGTCGACTCCAAGAGTACCTGGTAAATAATAGATAAATACCGGAGGATAATGTTGCTCTGCCGCCATGGATTGCACAGAGCTTTTATTATCTCCTAATGCAGGCTATGTGGTGGGGTATTACCTGGGTAAAAGCCTGGGGATTTGGCACAACAGAAGAAAAGAACAAAAGACGACAGAAAAGGCAATCGGAGGTTATAGTTTTTTACTAATTAACTTCCTTCTTGGCCTTTATTTTCACTACTGCAGCAATCCAATTCCCTGCTTTGTCCATAAAGCCCCATAGTCACAAGCGGCTGATCCTGAGGGGAGTTTGTGTTACATTCAGGATAAACATAAGGCCGCAGGTAAGCCGGAGGTACCGAGTTCGGAAGCAGCCCCTGTGCAGCTGCCCCCGCACAAACCGGGCCCTGTTGTGCGGGGTTACGGAGCACGGGGAGCAGAGGGGGCAGGCGGCGCAGGGGCAGGTAGAGGTGAGCTGAGCCCGCCGGGGCGAGCGGCAGCGGCGCGGCCGCCGCGCTGAGGGGGAGCTGGCAGCGCGCGTCGGGGCCGCGCCAACGGTTCTAACGGCTGCAACGGCCGCGCACCGCGGGCGCCGTCCCGCAGGCTCTGCTGCCCCCTGTCGGTCCGCGCAAACAGCGTCTCCTCAGGCGGGCGGCGGGGCCCGGCCGCATCGATCCCGCCGTATATTACCCGGGCACGGTCGCTGCCGGGGCCAAACCTCGGGGCTTTAGAGCAGGTTCACCAAATTGTCAATTAAGTGCAAATCAATCCTGAGCCATTTATCACTGTGTTAATCCGTCCACGCAGTCCGAGGCGAAAAATCGATCGGTTCCTGTCACTGGGGACCAATCGAGGGGAGCTGGAAGAGCAACATCTGCTGCATCAGGGCAACAGCTGAAATTTATAATCTCGGAGAAAATTGCCGCTCGCCAAGAGGCACATTAGGAAGTTGGGGAAGTTGAGCAGGGGGAAGGGGCCGTGACAAAGAGCGTGGCGCAGGAGGGCTCCTGTCAGCCCCGCAAGGAGGGCCCGGCCTGAGGAGCTGCTGATTTATCAAGGAGAGATAAATAAAGATTACTGTTCCCTCAGAGATCGATGCATTAATACATGCGGCTCTGAGGCTGCTGGGGGCATGGCTGGAGCTGGTGAGGGGCCCCCCCTGTCCGGCGAAGAGGGCAACAATGGGAGCTCTGGATCTGCTGGCGTGCACTGACAGGCAGCTGTGTCCCCAGAATGAATCCCTGCTCTCAAACGTATTTTGAGGCACAGGGTGCCCAGAGAAGCTGTGGCTGCCCCATCCCTGGCAGTGTTCAAGGCCAGGTTGGACACAGGGGCT